>PVJO010009285.1:0-70499 GCA_004026905.1 Hystrix cristata
TTTTTTTTCCCTCTGTCATAGCAAGTTATGATTGCTAACTTCACTTGTGTCAGAGGGGGCAAGTTCTTGGTCTGACATAGCTCCTGTCTGGCCAAGGAGAATGATTAGGTGTTGGCAGATTTTTTCTTAAAGGGTCAGATAGTATTTTAGGCTTAGTGGGCTATCCTTTATTTGCTGCACCCACCCAACTCTATCGATGTAGCAGAAAACTAGCCTTAGATCAAATGTAAATTAATGGACACGGCTGTGTTCCAGTACAACTTTATTGGACCAATAGAAGGCCAGGTTTCTCCTGTGGCCCTAGCTTTCTGACCACTAAGATAACCAGTAAAAATAGATATCAATAGCTAGTATTTATTGTCTATCATATGTTTGCTCATTTGCTTATTTAACAATCGCTTTTGTATTGGTTACTAAGAGCTAGGTAATATTCGCATCACTTCACATGTTTTTTAACTTATTTAACATGTTCTTATAACCACTTGATAAAGTTGTTATGATTCCTGTTTTACAGGCTGAAGCTGGTACTAGGATTATTCTAGTTTTATTGATGTGGAAGCCAAGTCATGAAGAGGTTTAGTAAGAAATAAATAGAGCTTGGATTTGAACCCAAACAATATGGTAGCAGACTTTGGGCTTGCAGCTATTATGCTACACTGCCTCCCTTGTGTGCTTCACTCCCACTATGCACGAAAGAGGTAATAATAGTGTCTACCTCCCAGGTTATTGTGACCCTTTGAAGAGATGCAAATGCTTGGTAAATTTTAGCAGGTTGAGGGAATATTCGTTGTGTATATTTCTCTCTGGAGCATCAGTCACTGGCCACTTTGAGGTAACAAGTTAATTTGTGATTTCTGAACTGCACAGTAAAAGTGGGCTGGGGATGGTTTGTCTGCAGGTCGCAGAGAGGGAAAAGAAGCCAGCTCTCTGAGACCACATACTGTTTTTCCTCTTAGATGTCTTTGACCTTGAATACTATATTAACATTGGTCACCACCATATGCAGGGTCTGGTGCTGTCTTTCATATATATTATGACATTGTTTTAGTTACTTTTCTCTCATTGCTGAGACAAAATAACCATCACCCAAAGTTAAAGGGGGAAAGGTCTTTTTCCTAGCTCACAACTTGTAGAGGTTTCAGTCCATAATTGGCTGGTTCCAAAGCAGGATAGCATGCTAGACAGGCAGAAGGCAGCAAGGTAAGCAAGGGCAAGCAAGCAAGGGATAGCCAAGGCTCTTTCTCTCCCTTAAATACTCTCTCCTGTGGATTGATTTAGTAATCACACGCCCTTAATCCCAGCATCACACACTAGATTCAGCCACCTCTAAAAAAGCCCCACCTATGACCGTATGAGGCTTTTGGGGGTACATCTAAACACAAACCACAAGGGCCATTTCATCTACAGAAAAATAAATCCTAGGAAGTAGCTATTATCATGTCCATGGAACAGATTAGGAAGCAGAAAAATAAATCCTAGGAAGCAGCTATTATCATGTCCATGGAACAGATTAAGCAGCAGAAATTCAGAAAGAGTGGAGAGATAGGCCCTACATCCCATAGCTGACTGTGGCAGAACCAAGATTCTGATGCCTACATTCTTGACCTAGGGAGCCAGGAGCAGAGTACGTGTACACATCATCCCTGATGTGCACTTGATTTCTGTCAATTGGTCAGGATAGAAGACAGGTGGGAAAACCATTAAACTGATTGTAGTTGTAAAGAAGACTGCATCAACCCCTTTTTCCCAGATGCTGCCTATGAAAGAGAGAGAGGATTTAGGAAATAGCCATGTGCTCATCCTGATCATTAGGCTCCTGAAATAATGACTTGGCCCAGAGGTATCATTACTCGGAATAGCAGTTTAATGTCTGTTTCAAAACAGTGATAATTTTTATGCCTTGCCATAAATGATCACTTAAGTAGCTTGAAATGACAACAGGGCATGATGCCTCCTGTGCTTATGGGCTTTGTGCTAGAAAGCTGAACTTGCTGTTGTAAAGAAATGCCCATCTGGGCCCCAAACTTTCCATTGTTGTTTCCTATGTTTTAAGAAACTGTGGGCTACAAAAATCTTGCCTTGGGTGGAGACAGAGGAAAAGCATGAGGTTTTTATATTAAGTGGAAAAGAGGGCAAGTTGGGTCTGATGGCTTTGGAAACCACCTGAGAGGCTCCTAAGTATTGAATTGTGTTGCTCCAAAAGATAGTGTATATTGAGATCTTAAGTCCTAGGGCGTGTGAATGGGACTTAGTTTGGAAATAGGGTCTCTGTAGATATAATTGAGATGCAAGATAAGATGAGGTAATACCAAAACAAGGCAGGCACTTAATCCAAAATGACTGGTGTTCTTATAAGAATATATAGAGAGACACACAATGGGAAAGTGGCCAAGTGAGAGTGACAGAAGCAGAATTGAGGTAATGCAGCTCCAAGCCAAGGATCGGCGGCCATCACCAGTAGCTGGAAAGTCAAGGAAAGATTCTGCTTTATAGGTTTCAGAGGGATAATGACCTGCTGATATTTTGATTTTAAAGTTAAATCCTCCAGAAATGAGAGACAATAAGTTTCTGTTGTTTTCAGCTACCCAGGGTGTGGTATGTTGTAACGACCATCTGAGAAACTAATGAAACTAATGAAAAGGTATAATTTGTGGAGGGACTATAGAGCATATGTGTACAGGGGGGAGAGGAGTGGAAATGCTAGTAGCTGTCTTCACTCATTTCTTTTTTTTTTTTTTGACATTCCATTATAAGGCAGTATTGTATGCTAATTATTGGCAAGACTTGGGAATCAGACATACCTCCATAGGAATTTTAGCTCTGACACTTGTATGTTGGGTAACTTTTGATCACAGTAAATGTCTTAGTTGCTTTCCTCTCTTTGCTGAGACAAAATACCTGACACCCAACGTTAAGGGAAGAGAGGTTTATTAGCTCACAGTTTGTAGAGGTTTCAGTCAACAATGGGCTGGGTCCAAGGCAGGGTGGCATGACAGACAGACAGGCAGCAGCAAGATAAGAAAGGGATGCAAGCAAGGGGTAGGCAAGCCTCTTTCTATCCCTTATATTTTATCCACGCTGCTAGGATCAGGGCAGTGCCAAACCACTCAGTGGATTGATTTAGTAATCACATGCCCTTAATCCCAGCATCACACAGTCTAGATTCAGCCACCTTTTAGAAAACCCCATCTATGACCACATGAGGCTTTAGGGGGGCATCTAGACACAAACTGTAACAGCAAACTCTTAACATTTTTAAATTAATTACAACATTGTAGATGCTGTGCCTTGAGCTGAATGTGTTCTATCTCTAACATGATGTCGTGTTGGTTATAAGAATCTACTAACCTTGTATTTTTTGCCCAAACTAGGATAAGAGAATATATAATGTTTTCCTTATATTTTAGATTAAAAAATGAAACATATGGTTAAATTCAGGGATCGAGGATCAGTCAGTCATTTATAGTCAACCTCAGTGATGACTAGGCTGGTAGCTAGAATTTGTAGCCTCAAATGTTTTAGATTCTATAATCCTCAAACAGGGGCATGTTTTGAACTATAAATGTGTTGTGGAGTGAAAGTGGCCTCTGGAAATACAAACAATATGACTCAATAAGTTTGTTAATACAAGTTTCTATGGTTATGAATTTATTGACATAAATGAAGTAAATGAAGTAAAGTACGCAAGTAGGTAGTGATGTCTACTAAGTTTAGAACTTTTAGGAAGCATCAAGATAGGCAAGTTAGGAAGAAAATGTGTGCTTCTCCAGTAAAATTAGTGTAAATTAAAAATTTGAGATTATAAAAGCAATTATAAAAGAGAACTACAGTAGCAAATTAGTATCTTTGGTGGCTTTGATCCTGCTAGTTATGGCTACTTTTGTAATCATGTTTCAAATACAGGTTGAGCATCCTTAATCCAAAAATTTGGAATCTGAAATGCTTTAAAATCAAGAGTTTATAAAGCACCAACATGACATCATAGATGGAAAATTCCACATTTGGTCTCATGTGATGGGTTTTAGTCAAAACATAGGAACACTAAAAATATTGTATAGAAGTACCTTCAGCCAATGTATATAAGGTGTATATGAAACATAAGTGAATTTTATGTTTAGATTTGGGTCCTAGCCCCAAGATATCATATTATGTACATTCAAATATTCCAAAATATGAAAAATTCTGAAATATGAAACATTTCAGATAAAAGATGCTAGACTTAAAAGTTTAAAATGTTCTTTTAATGCTTTCACTACTTCTTGTATTATAAAAGATTTGGTCTGTCTATGAGTTATAGGAAATCAGGGTACCTACTCTTCAGCTTCCTGTCTATTCCACCAGGGGTAAGAAGGCTGTGTAGTCCACTTTTGTCTGCTGCATTTGGTCTGTTTCTGTCTTAGCTCTTTGGGGAGCAAGTTAAGTATGGATGGAGATGGAGATATGTGCTTTCCATGGGCAAAGGAGGGGAGAGCCCTCTCCATCTGTAAGTTCTTACTCTTCTCCAAGGTATGGCCCCTTCCAGATCGCAGAGATTCTGGCTACTTGTGCTTATTCTCAATTGTAATACCTTACATAACCGGTACAATTTCAAAACAGGAAAGTGACATTGATACAATCTATGGAATTTATTCAGCTTTGCTGAGTTTTTATATCTATTCCTTTTTATGTAGGAGTGCATACTTAGGTGAAGTTCTATGCAATGGTATCATATGTATAGACTCTTGTAACCACAACTATAATCAAGATACAGTACTCTTCCCTCACTTTAAGAATTTCCTGAGGCTGCACTTCTGTAGTTGCCCTTGGGTTCCTGACTGCCCAGAACACTAATCTGTTCTCTGCCTCTATAATTTTGTCACTTTAAAACGTTATATAAATGAAACTGTACGGTTCGTATGTAACCCTTTCAGATTCTTTAAAAATGTGCCATAGTGGCAAAATTTTTGAGCTTTTTTCTATACCAGATACCGTGCCAGAAATGTTAGATCAAAAGCTGTCAAAATTCTCCCTTTAGTTTGAGATAGTGTGCTAGATGGTTCTGCTTTGTTTCTGAGGAGAAAATGTCCTAAATTAAAACAAAAATCAACAGATCATTTTTCTGTTGACAGACTTTGCCTCTTTTCATATTGACTTATATTTCCCATTCCATTTTCTCCCCAAAGTAAATCATTTTCATCATTGTTATTAAGAAGTATATAGAGGAGCAGTGGCAATATTTAATCTATTCTGTTCCACAAATGGCAAATTACATTTCCTTGGAATGGTAGCATGGACCTTTAATTGAGACCTTCCACAGATTAGCTACTTATGTGTTTTCATCTACTGCATCGTAGCTGCATTGTTTGGTTGTGTTTAGGACAAAGGTTAAGTCTTTGAGACTTTAGTGCAGTCAGGTAAAAAGAAAAACAAGTAATATAAGCTGGTATATTTCCTTTTTGATAACGGACTGAGAAAATTTTCAGTCTATGAAAGTAAGCACAAGATAGAGAGTAGAAAACTTTGTTGTTTTACAAAGAGATTGAGATCCTGAAAAACTGTTTTCTAATCTCATTGCTGTTACTAAAATAGTTTAGGCCATGAGCCAATCACTGAACTCTTTGAGCATTTTTGGTAAAAGAAAGGCTTCAGTTTATTTGATCATAAAGGTCTTTCTTTCTTTCTTTCTTTCTTTCTTTCTTTCTTTCTTTCTTTCTTTCTTTCTTTCTTTCTTTCTTTCTTTCTTTCTTTCTTTCTTCCCTCCCTCCCTCCCTCCCTTCCTTCCTTCCTTCCTTCCTTCCTCTCCCGTCTTTCTCTCTCTGTCTCTGCCTCTCTTTTATTGTACTAGGGATTGAACCCAGGAGTGCTCTATTACTGAGTTATATTCCTAGCCATTTTTTATTTTTCATGTTGAGACAAGGTTTTGCTAAATTGCCCAGGCAGGACTATGGCTTGTGATCCTCTATCCCAGCAGCCTCTGTCAGTGCTGGGATTACAGCCATGTATCATCATGCCCAGTTTAAAGTCCCTTATAGATGGAATAAAATAATTTTGTTTTCGTGGTTTGTAATCCTACCTTATTCATCACATTTCAGAACACTAAAACCAAGACTACTTGCAATCAGAGCCCTTATTGTTCCATTACCTACCCTCAACATCTATCTATACCAGTAATCTCTTACTTTGTCTTACTGTGTGACCTGGTAGGAATGTCCTGCTGCCATCAAATGCTAACCTCTTCCTAAATGCTTTAGTGCCCACTTTGTAGCCCTTGCAAAGTCTTTGCTTCTACAGTTCTCTTCCTGTCCTGCATCATTCCCCTCCACTGTTGCCTTGTCTGCAGTAGTATCTTAATGAGCTTTATTTCTCATTTAAAAAAATATACAACCCTCATTTAATGCCATCTTATTCTGCAGCTACCACCTTATTCCTCTTTCTTTTACCACAGAAATTTGAGTGTTTTCTGGTTTGTTGTCCACACGCTGGAGTATAGCACTGCGAGGAGAAGAAGGAGGGAAGTAGGTTCCCAGGACCCAGCAAAGATGTGAAGTGAGAATTGAAGCTGATGAGGAGAGAAGAGAGACCTCAATGCAGAAGAAGGAGGTGGTGGATGGCACTTTCTCCCAGAGCCCCAGTCTGCGGTGTGGGAGAGGTGGCTCAAGCCTGCAGATGCACTGGTGACCGCAGAGGCCTCCATGGAAGGACATCCAAGTGGAATGGAGCAGCGAACACAGGGGACTGCAGTGGTTGACTGAGTCTGCCTGAGGGTGATAAACAACACTATAGGCCAGTGCCAAAGAACTGAGGGTTAGCCAAATAGGTAGCAACTTCTCAGCCCCAATAAATTGAAGAGATAGGATTTTACAACAGACTCAAAACCCAGAAAGCAGCTACACCTGGAAGATGTCTCTGGGGAAGTAGTCATTTCCAAAAGTCTCTCAATACTAACAATAAAGCTACCTACCCCAAGCAATTCAGAAGCATCAACCCAGGAATTAAACTAAAAAAAAAAAAGTAGAAAATGTGAAAACATGTAAGAAAGATGCAACGTCAGACTTCCAGCATGCCAAAGGCAAACCCAGGGGGCAATGAGGTGGAACAATTTTAAAGCCACCCACCTGGACTCTTGGAAGTGGTAAAAGTAGAATTAGCAAAGTAGCTGAATGAAGCTCTAGAAAAAATCAAAATAGATATAATTTCTCACATAACTACAGAGTTGGTGACCAGAATGAAAGACATGATTAGTGACTCTAGAGCAGACCCAGATAAAAAAATGGAGGAACTTATGAAAATTATGGAAACCATGAACACCCAACAAAGGAAAGAAATGAAAAGCTTCTAGAAAAAGAAGAGCAAGTCAAGGCCAAAGCTTATACAAGGGAGGGCATTGTGTGATCAGAGCTGAAATTAGTGCAATTGAGACTAAGAAAACAGTAGAAAGAATCAATGAATTGAAGAGTTGGTTCTTTGAAAGATTAAATAAAATTGACAAACCCTTAGACAGCCTTACCAAAAAAAGGAAGGAAAAGACTCAAACCCATGCAATTAGTAATGAAAAGGGTGAATGAAATCACAACAGATCCTGAAGAAATTCAGGTCATCAATACCTACTTGAGAACCTCTATTCTAGTAAGATGGAAAACACAGATGAGATGGACAGATTCCTAGGTGCATAAGAATTACCAAAACTGGATCAAGGAGATATAAAAATTCTAAATAGTCCAATATCATCCAATGAAATTGAAGAGGTAATTAAGAACCTACCAACAAAGAAAAGACCAGGTCCTGAAGAATTCATTGTTGAATTGTACAAGAAATTTAGAGAAGACTTAATGCTGCTACTTCTCAAACTCTTGAATGAAATTGAAAGTGAAGCAATACTCCCAAATTAATTCCTGGAAGCAAGCATTACCCTGATATCAAAACCAGAGAAGGAGCCAAGGAAAAAAGAGAACTACAGGCCAGTCTCCTTAATGAAAATAGATGCAAAAACCCTCAGGATATGGCAAACAGGGCCTGGGGATTTAGCTCAGTGGTTGGAGTACTTGCCTTGCTAATGCAAGATCCTGAGTTTGATTGGCAGCGCGCGCATGTGCATGTGCGCGTGCGCGCGTGCACACACACACACACACACACACACACAAAGATGGCAAACAATGCAAGAAATCATCAAGAAGGTTGTACACTATAACCAAGTAGGGATGTAAGGATGATTCTACACATGCAAATCACAAATAAATGTGATACACCATATTAACAGAGCCAAGGACAAAAACCATATGATCATCCCAGTAGAAGCACAGAAAGAATTTGACAAAGTCCAATACCCATTCACGATAAAAAAAAGCCCTACAGAAAATTGGAATAGATGGTCTTTATCTCAATCTGATAAAAGTCACCTATGAAAATCAACAACCAACATCATACTAAATGGACAAAAACTGAAGTCTTTCGCTCTAAAATCCAGAACCAGATAAGGATGTCCACTATCACCACTCATTCAATATTGTTTTGGAAACATTAGCCATAGCAATTAGACAAGAGAAAGAAATTAAAAGGAATTAGGATAGGAAAGGAAGAAGTTAAATTATCAATATTTGCAGATGACATGATACTCTACATAGAAGACCCCCAAAAACTCCATTAAAGGATTTCTAGACTTAATAGCCAAATTCAGCAGCATCGCTAGTACAAATTCAACACTCAAAAATCAATAGCATTTCTGTATGTAAATAACAAATTTACTGAGAGAGAAATTAGGGAAACAATGCCTTTCAGAATAGTATTCAAAAACATGAAGTACTTAGGAATCAATCTAAGGAAGGAAGTAAAAGATTCATACATTGAAAACTATAGTACTCTGAAAAAGGTGGTTGAAGAGGATATCAGAAAATGGAAAGATAATTCCTTTTTCTTGGGTAGGAAGAACCAATATAGTGAAAATGGTCATACTCACAAAATTGTTATACAGATTTACTGCAAACCCAATCAAAAATACCAGTAACATACCTGAGAGAATTAGAGAAAACAATCCTAAAATTCATTTGGAACCAAAAGAAACCTATAATAGCAAAAGCAATTCTGGGCAACAAAAGTAAAGCAGGGGCCATCACAATCTCTGACCTGAAATAATATTACAGATCTACTGTGATAAAAACAGCATGGCACTGGCAAAACAAAACAAAACAAAACAAAAAACAACAGACCTGAGAATCAGTGGAACAGATTAGAAGATGCAGAAACAACTCCCAACATTCCCCGCCATCTTATCTTTGACAAAGGGCCAAACACCCTCACTGAAAGAAAGATAGCCTCTTTAATAAATAGTGCTGGAAAAACTGGTTTTCCACATGCTGAAGATTAAAACTAGACCTGTGCCTTTCCCCATGCACTAAGATAAAATTGAAATAGATTAAAGATCTAAATATTAAAACAGAAGCACTAAATCTGCTGGAAGATGGAACAGGTAGAACTCTTGAAGACATAGGTGTAGGCAAAGACTAGGAACAAAACCCTAATTGCCCAGGAGATATCACAAAGAATCAACAACTGGGATCTCATCATGTTAAAAAGCTTTTGCACAGTGAAAGAAGCCACCAACAGAATGAAGAGACGCTCACAGAGTAGGAAAAATTTTTGTCAGCTTTTCCTCTGACAAAGGACAAATATCTTGAATATATAAAGAACTGGAAAAAATCAGATCCCTCAAATTTAAAAACACAATCCAAAAATGGGCAAATGAAATGAATAGACACTTCTCAGATGAAGTAGAAATGGCAAATAAACATATGAAAAAATGTTCAACATCACTGGTCATTTGAGAGATGCAAATTAAAACAACATGGAGATTCCATCTGTTAGCGATTTTGAATGCACAATACATTATTGTTAAATGTTATAGTCACTCTACTGTGCATTATGACAAGAAAGCTTTTTCCTTCTACCTGTAATTTAGGGCTCATTGACCAATCTCTCTTCGTCCTTCTTTCTTCCATACTTTCCTCAGCCTCTGTAACCAGTATTTTATTCACTACTTCTTCAAGATCAACTTTTTAAAGCATCTACATATGAGTGAAATCATAGAGTATTTGTTGTCATGGTCCTGGGTTATTTCACTTAATGTAATGTCCTCTGCATTTATCCGTATTGATGCAAATGACCAAACTTGTTTTACTTAATGGTTCTATAATGTTCTGTTACGTATATATCACATTTGATCAATCCGTTCATCCACTGATGGACATTCAGAAATACATGTTTGAATAAAATTAACAACTGAAGCTGACAGTTATTTTTTGCGTTAAAACAATAATAATAGTTAGCAATGAAGTTGTGTGTACTATGTGTGTAATAAGTGCTCTACTGCCTAGGCCTGGCAATGGTGAATGACTTTCTAAAGGACCTATAGCAAGAAGGAGACAGCTAGGTTTAGGTAGACCATGCTTTTAGTGTTATCAATGAATATTGACTCATATTCATTATAGATAGCTGAGAGAACAACATGTTTTGTGGTGATGGCTTCAAATTTAACTCCCAAATCTGCATCTTACCTAATGTAATAGCTTGGACAAATCACTCCACTTTTCTGTTTTTTGATACTGCTGATTGAACTCAGGGTCTTGCACATGCTAGGCAAAAAACTGTGCCACTGAACTATATCCCCACCCCCTTTCAAAAACTTTATTGCAGGACAGAGTCTCACTAAGTTGTCCAGGTCAGCATTGCCAAACTTGTAATCCTCTGCTTCAGCCTCCTACGTTGCTGAGATGATAGGTGTACTCCACCATGCCCTGCATTACTTCACTTTTTATTCTTCAGTTTCTCAGCTGTACAACATGGACAACAGCCACTATTTCACAAGGTATTTGGAAGATCCAATATGATGGCATGACACTGGCACAGTGTTAACTAAACAGAGGCATCGATTGATAAAAGTATCTAGAGTGCCTCTGGCACTCTGTAATTAGTACATATTGCTTACCGATATCTCTGAACTTTGACTTTTGTCTTGGTTGGAGGCAATGATTATATCTTTTTTATGTATGAAATTCAGTGAAAAGGCACAGTGATTCCCAGGGCTGGCCAACAGATTTATGTATGTATCGTTTAGCCACTATCTTCTCTTCCCTTGTGGCACTTTGGCTGGCTTCTCCCCGTGGACCCAGGTCCTCTCTGTGTCCTCTGCCCAGGTATACCTCTTGCAGTCCTGCTTCCCAAACATAGTTTCCTTATACCTCCTTAGGCTGGCTGTCACACTGGAAAGCAGTCTGATAAATGACTCTCATCTGGGGCTAAAATGATGGATAATGTTTAAAGTCCTACCATATTGGTTGGCATTTTAAGAGGAGTCTTGTGGAGAGGCAAGACTTGAAAGCTAAGAGTGCGTTTCCTCATAGTGGAAATCTGAGCCCAGTGGCAGGTTGGAATGGGAGGAGGTAAGGATATTTGGGGACCCAGAATAATTCTCAGAAGCTGTAAATCATCCATTCAACAGGTGGTTGCTGTCTCAGCTGTCGCATAAGACAGGTCCTGTATGCTCAGGAAGAGCACTCAGGAAGTAATTTACTGATGAGTGGAACACTTCCACTGAATAATGGAAAGAATCATCCAGGTGCACATCTGTTCTTCGTTTGGTCCAGGGGAATTGAAGCCATAAGGGTCTGTCACAATGACAGGTAAAGGACTGATGCAGCTATTTACTAAGAGCCAGCCAACCCTGAATACTCAATTACTTAGGACTTGATTACATGCTGTGTTCCCCAGCAAGAGAAGACCAAGAAACAGTTCCATCAATTTCTGTTAGAAATTGAATTTTAAAAATCCAGGATATTTCCTAAAGTCCTGCCTGAGCATGTGTGTGTATACACCTTTTTATGTTGGAATAAGTTTAGATTTATAGAACAAAATGCAAAGGTACTATGGAGAGTTCCTGTGTACCCTTCACCAAGATTTCTTTAATATTATACTGCAGATATTTGGAATCAAAATATTTTGTCTCAGAGAGGAAAATCATTCATCTATCAAATACTTTTATTCTGTGGTGCTGGGGACCACCCCGGGGTGCTCTACCACTTGGGATGCACATCCCAAGCCCTTTTTATTTTTTTGAGACGAGGTTTCATTAAATTGCCCAGTCAAACCTGAATTTGTGATCCTACTGCCTCAGCCTCCTGCCTCACACCAGGATTAGAGCTGTGTGCCACAATGACCAGCTCGAATACTTTATTATATTTTTTGTGCTGTGGGGGGTTGAACCCAGAGGCACTGTGTTACTTTCTTGATGCAGGATACAATCCCCAGCATCTGCACCGTAAAGGAGGAGAGGTTTGTTTGGCTCGCATTTTCATAAGGCTCAGTCATCGGCTGGTTGGTTCAAGGGCGGAAACAGTGTGATGGAAGGTCATGGTAGAAGAAAGCTACTCACTCCGTGGCAGCCAGGAAGCAGATGGGACGGGGTGAGAATATACCATTCCTGGCCATCTCTGCAGTGGATTAGTCCATGATGAGCATAGCATCTCATGATCCAATCATCTTTCCAAAGCCCATCTCCACATGCGAGACTTTTGGAGGACATTTTAGATCCAAATCACAACAGGTACTCTACTGTTGAGCTACACTCTCAGCCCTTTTTATTGATTTTTATTTTGAGATAGAGTCTCACTAAGTTGCCCACTAAGTTGCAGTGCTTCAACTTGGGATCCTCCTACCTCAGCCTCTCTAAGTGCTGGAATGACAAGTGCATGTCATCACATATGGCTTAAATATTCTTTTAGACCCTACTTCATTTATGCTAGGTGCCAGGTGTTATATTAGATATGAGGTATAGAACAATAAATAACACAGAGCTGGTCCCTTCCTTCATGGGTTGTGTAGTTTAGCTCAGGGGTTTTCAAAGTGTGGTCTGTAGGCCATCAGTACCATCTGAGAAACTTTTTAGAAATACAAATTCTCAGGCTCCACCCCAGAGATACTGAACCAAAAACTTCAGGGGTAGGGTGCTGTGATCTGTATTTTATCGAGTTATCTAAGTGATTCTGATATATGGTTTACTTTAAGAACTAATGGCCTAGTGGGGAAAAGCAAATATAAAATGCCTAATTAAACATCTTCCATGGTTTAGTCGTAGGAGACAGAGCTAATAACACAGAGTTGGGAGGAGCTCACTTAGTCTGAAAGTAGAAAAAGCATGGCTGAGAAATGGGTTTAAGCTGCCATCTGAGGGTGGACAAATACCTGGGTGGAGGAAACATGATTTATGCCAAAGTGGCTAATCAGAACCAGAGTGGGACTTGGCATTGAAAGGTTGCTTCTTCAGTGATTGTAAAATTGTGAGTCAGATAAGATTAGTTTTCACTCCAAACTCATTTACTAGAAGATCCAATTAACTAATTCTGCATTTTGCAAATATTTCAGTTAATTAAGATTTTAAGAATAAAATCTGTGTTCTGGTTAGAGGATGGCATGACTAAAAGTGCTTTGAAGTAAGGGATGAGAGGCCCATGGTAGTCCTGACTGCTCCTGTTAGCTCTGTTAGCCCATGAAGATACTTTGACTTTGTTGTTGCATTGTCCGAACCTGTAAAATGAAATGGTGGGACCTTCTATCCATTTCCTTTCTGGTTACATGATCCAGAACTAGCTATAAATTTCATGGTACTACTGTATACTTTTAAAAGTACATTTATATTCATTTAAATCAGTAGCTAATTCTGCACATTGTCTACTGTTAACTTCAAGAAAGTGTTCCTATTCTTTTCTCTGAAATTACTGCCATAAGTTTATCCCACAAGGACATATTATTTGCTCTAATGATCTGGTACTTATTAGGTAATGAAATGGCTAGCCCTAAGTATATAATTAAGAGCAGTTGCTATGTAGAATATTTTTATCATGCAATTAGAAATGTTACTTACATTTCAGTAACACATAAAAAGTTACGTGCTGAGGAGCATGAAAATAGAGCCATATCCTTCCATCTTTGGCTGAAATTAATCTTAAATCCATTCATAAAAGGCCTAAGAAGCCTAATTCCATGAGCTGGAGTTTAAATCCAAGCTTCCTTTTTGAGTATGCAGTGTGTCCTGCTGTCATTAGTCAGAACTCTTCTCTCCAGGGAGTTGAGAATATTCCCCAAATGGATAGGTGTCTTCATTTCTAAGCTGACCATCCTGATTTACCTTGTCCCTTTCCCTTCTCTGATGGAGAAGAATTTCATTGTGAGAGGACTAATCTTGATCTATAGCATTAAAAAAGAAACTTAGGCACATGATAGGTCCTGAATAAGAATGAATAAAGTTTTAACCAAACTGTTCTTAAGTGACTTTTGCTGCATTTTAGCTGTTTGTAGACATCGAGATGTGACATAGAGTACTCCTGCATGTGCATTATAAAGTTTGTACTGAAAGTTGACATTCACAATAATTAATTCTTCCCTCTGAGATTTTTGACTTTTACTTTTGGCAGCCTCTGAACTGTCACTTACCTTCTTTTACTATGACATATCTCAGAAATATTTCACTTGACAAATGAGAAGTTGCCAGATAGTATTCCTTCTTGGAAATGGTCATCTTCTCCCCAGGTTCAATTGTTCCTTATCTGCAGTGACTTAAGGGCTTTCCTTTCTCTCTATGCTTGTATTATTTCCCATAATACAAGCCAGTTGCTTGAAGACAGGATCTATATCTTATTCATTTTGGTATGATAATACCAGCTAGCAATTAACACTGCTAACTTTGAGCCAAGCATTTGTACTGTGCATTTCATTTGTTACCTCCTTTACTTCTATGACAAGGCTGTATGACGTGCCCTAAAATATACCATGGCATTGTCTGTGAGGTAGGAGTTATTTGTTCCATTTTATAGACAAGAAAACTGAGCCATGGAGAGGTTCAATAATGGCCATAGAAACCCTGAGACAGCTAGTCCTGGAAACAGTATTCAAGCCCATTTTTCTTTAGTTCAAGAATTTGTGCTCTGAATAGTTAAATCCTCTTTTAATAAAGTGGGACCTCTAGCACTGTATGAATATGAAATAATTTGAGAATACATGAATGATTCTTCATCTAGGTTACATGACAAACTGATATACTTTGGGGAAGGTGAAAATGAGTCAGGGTGCTAAGTGGTGTGTAATCAGGAAGTTTTTAGACAGGAGGTACATTTATGAGACATACTTTTGAGGAAGCATAAAGGAAATAAACATCTGATATTGGAGTAAACCACGGGTACCACTGTGTTGTTTGTTATTCTAATCATGTTCCAAGCCAGCCACTGTGGCAATAGCAATTTTATTCTTGAATTTGTTTTCTGTATTACCTGATTTTATCATTATTTGCAGTTTGATATTGAACTTTATAGTTATTGTTAACTGATTCAGATGGAACCACCTTACCTGAGGCAGTCTTCATAGGTTAGGGGGTTCACTTATGGGGAATCAAACTGCTCTGTGGGATAGTCATGGGGTTACATCTTGCCAGTAATATTTCAGGCTTTTCTAGGTTTTTCTGTCCCTTGCCATTCTACAAACATCTCTTGAGCGCTATGTGCCAAGCACTGTGTTAGATACTCAAGATGCAGTGAAGATCAGGTTACATTTAGCCTCTGTTTTACCTAATTGGGAGGCTGCTGGGAAGATAGAAGACAGGCACTGCAATGCAGATAGGTAAACTGGATGAATTGGGTGCTGCAGGGAGAGTTAGGTACTGAGGCTGCTGTGTTAGGGGATGAATAGTCATTGACTCATGAATCAGAGAAGGGGATTTGGAAGGAGTAACTTCTGAGCTGAGACCTGGGAGACAGAGAGGAACTAGTCAGGCAAAGGCTACCCCCCCAACCCTCAGTATTAGTAAGTCAGTTAAAGATAGATCCAGACTTATAGTACTTAGCCCTTTTAACATTCTTCTCAAAAGATTCAGCTTGTTTGTGCTGAAATCTCTGAATTTTTTAATGTGGGAAAGTCATACTGGTTTAGTGTTAGACTTGTGTTTCTTTTTTCTTTTCTTTTAAATTTGAGGTACTGTCTTCCTGGCTGGCTTCAAACTTCTTTTTTGGGGTGGGGGTACGTGGTGGTGCTGTGGATCAAACTCAGGGCCTTGTGCTTGCCAGGCAAGCGTTCTACCACCGAGCTAAATCTCCAACCCCAGACTTGTGTTTCTATCATGTATCTGAGACATGTAGAATGGCAGCAGTTGTGACTAAGGTGGAGTAGTCTGATACTTAGAGAACTCAATAGGATTCAGGGTGTGTATGGTGATTCGAATGATGGTGTTCCTTCCAAAATTCATGTTGCCTCTTAATCCTCAGTGCAAAGTATTAAGAGGTATGGTCTTCGGGAGGTAATTAAGGTATGAGAGCTCTGCCCTAAAGAATGGGATTAGCAAGTACCCTTATAAAAGGGCTAAAGGTTGAAGGAAGTGTTCTTTTGTCCTCCCATCCTTTCTGCCACATGGGGATAGGCGTTCTGTCTCTGTGCAGGATGCCGCAGCAAGACGCCAATTTGGAAAGAGACTGAGACCAGGCTCTCTTCACCAGACACCGAATGCTGGTGCCCTTGATCTTAGTTATACTTCCCTGCCTCAAGAACTGTGAGAAATAAATTTTCCTTACAAATGACCCAGTCTTTGTTATTTTTATCTTATAACAGTGGAAATAGACTAAATGTGACTAGAGGGAAGAGTAATGAATTTGGATATTTTTATATCTATTGCCTTTCTGAAGGAAACCCCAAATGTAATTTCTGGAAAGTGATTTTCATGGTCAAACTTACATTTCTTGAGTTAGGGAGAAAATTCTTCGCCTCCTGCATTATCTTGAATTTCTGTAGCTTCAGTTCAAATATAGTTGGCCTTATGTGCATTTAGTAACATATTCCTCATTCCCAAGGAACTTTCTGTTCTATAGAGGTTATTTCAAATACATACCTGTTAATTTTTGACCCTAAATTCTGAGGACACTTTTTTCTCTCCTTCAAAATTCTTTAAATTTTTTTTTTTTGATTGTGTTTGGGATAAAGTCCCAGGCACTAGCATTACTACACTTGCCTGCCTCCCTTTTAATAAGGTGATTGTACTTCCAATTCAGAGAAGCCTTTGGTTGGGAAATTGTTGAGGATACTGAGGTTGGGATGGCTTCCTAGGGCATTAAATCAGCAGTGATCCTGATCATCATGAGATTGGGATTCAAGAGGGTTAAAAGTGTACTTGGACTCTTAACTCCTTCCAGTGAGTGCCAGAAGTATTGAGTCATCTTTTTCCTTTCTTTTCCTGTGTCTCTTGTTACTGTCACCCTAATACTCTAATTTAAAGCCTTCCTAGTGACTGATTATTTAAGAATTTTGTCCCCCTCCCCCACACCTACAAACACACCATTTCCCTTGATGAAGGCCTTTGCTACTTCCTTTCTCACTAACTCAAATAAAACTAATTCTCTTGATAGTTTAGATTTATTAAGTACAGTTCCCACTAATATATAGACAGCTAGCCTCAAGCTTCCTCAGGAAAGGAGCTTCTGTCCATTGGTCTTCTCACAGAAACAGAAAGTCTTGCACAGATTCCTTCTTTACATATGTGCATGACAAATATTCTATTCTGAATAAGAAGATAATCATGAATCCACATTTCTGCAGAGTCCTGGTCTGCATTAAGAGAGAAATCAAGGGGCAAATAGGACTGTCTTCCTTAACTGTAAATATAGATAATATTGCTTGCTTATGCCTTCTTATCTTTTAATAACTTGCCTATGTCCATTTTTAGCTGCTATGGTTAGGATAAAAGATGCCTCCCAAAAGACTTATGTGTTCACAGTTAGCTTTTGGAAAATGAATGGGTCGTGGGGTACTAACCACAACAATGGATTAATCCATTCAAGAGTTCACAGCCTAATGGGCTGTTGGGAGGTTGGGCCTAGTTAGGGGAAGTAGGACACTGGGGGAATGCCCTAGATGGGTATGTCTTGTCCCTAGGTCCCTTCCCTGCTCTCTTTCTGCTGTCTGAATGACATCTTTCTTTGCCATGAACATCATCATAGGTGAACGTCTTTCTTCTGCCATGCCCTTCCACCATATTATTTTTGCTTTGACACTGGGGTAAAAGAAATTGGGAGCCAGACAAACCTGGATTAATACCTCTGAAATTGAGTCAAAGTAAATATTTCCTCCTAGCTGGGTATGGTGGTACATGCCTGTAATTCCAGCACTTTGGGAGGGTGAGGCAGGTGTATCACAAGTTCAAGCCCAGTCTGGGCAACTTAGCAACTGAGACCTTGTTTCACAATCAAACAACAAAACAACAAAAAAACAAAAACAACCCCTCCCCTTCAAAAAAAAAAAAAAAAAAAACGGCCGGGGATGGAAGTTACCCATTTGTACCTCAGTTTCCTTATTTTGAATTTGTGGGCAGTAGTACTTACTGGGTCATTGTGGCAAAAAAGGACTTAGTGTGCAAAAGAGCTCAGAACATAACGATCACTTCATAAAAGCTAGTTATTATCTGTCTTTTTTGAATTATTTTTAAAGCTTTCTGGCCTCTATTTAGTTTTCCTGGAAGTCAAGACTTTAGTGAAGTAAGGCAATTATATCAAAAAGAATAATAGATTCTGTTACAGATTTAGGATGTACATCAACTTCTAGAAACACTTGTCCAGCTTGGCTGAAAGTATTTTCGATCATACTACATAATTGTAGAATGTTTAGCAGTTTAGCACACTATAAAATTGGGGCATTTCAGATGCTATTATTAGATATTTTAAAAAGTAGAACTAAGAGGTTTACTTTGATTTTTATAACAACATTATCTTTGAGTAACATTTTCAAAGCAGTTTCATATATAATTTCAATTTTACTCCCTCTCCAAAGAAGTGTGGTAGGTACATCATGATTTATTTTAGGTTAGGATTGTGACTGTCGTTAAAGTGTAATGACTTGTCCGAAGGATTAGGTCTATTTAGGAAGGAATTTAAATTATTGAGTTGTTAAAGATTGAATTGCTTTGGCCTGCATAATTTGTTGATATCTGATTTTACTTTTTAGTTTCAGTGACTTTGGTTCAAATAATAGTGATAACTCTGATGTTAAGGGATTTAGTTCTAGAACAGGAATGAGCACATTTGGTTTTCTGTGCCCTTGGGTATGTAATATTTTTTAGCAGTACATTCGGAAGTAATTTAGTGAAATATGGCACTTTGAGTCATATTGAGATACTTTAAAAAGTAAACTGATTTTAAGGAGCAAAAGAGAAAAGTCTTGAGAACACTTTCTTCCTCCTTTTAAATTTATAAAATTATTTAGACTGGACTGAAGATTTGTACTGGATGAGCTCTTATACGTGGAATTTTTCATATAAGTATCAGCTTGTCAGTTCTAAAAGACAAATAATCTTATGATTAAATACCTTGGCAATTCAAATTATTACTAAATAAAAAAAGATATATAATTGTAATTAGGAGAAAAGAAACTCATTTACTTGATCCTGAAAACCTGGGATGCTTCTACTTTTAAACTAAGTTAATGAGAGAAATGGTTCTTACTTGGTCAGTTGGAATTGATCAGGTGTAGCATTTTCTGTACAGTTTTTCAGGTTTATCTTTTGGGTTTTTTTTGCACTGGGGCCAGTTAGGTCCCCACGAGTAGGATAATGACCAGTTTTATTTCAATAAATGAAACTTCTTACACAACCTGGCTGAGTCATTTCCCATTAGAAAGCAGGACTGATCTAGGCCAACACAATGGAGGAAACCTTTGTCTTGCCCCCTCTTTGGGCCACATTTTCCATTTCAGAGCTCTAGCTTAGAGTGAAAGGGTAGAAATAAAAATTAATAGAAATAAAATTAGTGAATTCAAGGGCTAATATATTGGTCAGTCACAGAGACTAGAGCTGCAGGGACATGACAAGGAGAGAAAGATACAGAGTAGAACCAACTGCAAGAGTCAGGAAAGGAACAGTCTAGGATGTAGTAGGAATATGACCAAATGGATTTCAGGACTTTTGTCAAGGCTGCTCTAGGTACTATCAGCAGAAGCCCTGCGGTATAGTAATGACATTATATTAAGAAAGATGACTTCCAATGGAGAAAGCATATATGAGTGGAACCAAGCTTGCTCCCCCTTCTGGCAAAAACCTGGAGTCTATAATGCAAAGCCAAGAAGGACCTCTTAAGGAAAATCATTTGAATTATAAATGAAAGTGTTGTGTTGATACTCTTTTAACACACAGGTTCCTGCTCACTTCTTTCTTGACCTGATGATTCCATTCAATGTGATAAATCATGTATATGTCTGTGTCATTCTGTTCTACTTATCGGTGTTGTTGCTATTAAGGAAACATGGAATGAAAAACAAATGTAGCTTGTTTGTCTAGTGCCTTGATGAGGTTGGCAACATTCAAGGCAGTCTCAGAAGGCTGTTCTTATCTCCTTCTTACCTTTGCTTAAGAAGGATGGACCTATTAAGAGCAAGGAAGAAAATAGGGAGCCAACAATCACTAACTTAATATGCACACACATATTCACTATCTTCCTTACATATATGCACATACAAATATGTATGCACACATGCACATATGTGTACATACATGCATACACACGTACGTGGTGACCCAAAGTATCTGGTAGGTTGCGTAGCTAGAAAGATAGGATCCTGGGTTCAAGTTTTGGATTTATTTAGATAAAGTGAGTGTGCAGATCTTACATTATGGAGTGGCAGACCTACATGGTCAGTTTAATGCAGGGTAGAATCTGTTCCCAAATCTTACTGGAAAAGGGAGTATCTCAGTCCCAAAAAACTAATCAAAAACCTCATCTCTGTGTTACCTACACCGATTTGAGAATACACCATTATCAAGACAGAATTTAGTTTTGGAGCTCTGACTCCTCTCACTTGTAGCAAGCTGGTGAAGAGGGAATTTTTGCCCTTCTCAGACCTGGATCTCGAGCCTCAACCTCATTCTCTGCCTATATCCCTGGTCTATCACTATAGCCTAGAGATACGTTTTATATTAATAAATTTGTCTTTTACCTTTGATTTCCTAGGATCTTAGCAATATTGTTGAACTATAACCATAGCTTCACTCTGTGAAGATAAAAGTGAAAAAGATACCCATTGCTCCAGTCTTAAGTCATGATTTTTAAAAATCCTTTGATAGATAACTAAAGAAATCCAGGAGAAAGCTTACTTTAGGGCACGACTTTGAAAGAGTTTACTAGTGGTTGAGAGATATATACTGTACAGGTGAATTTAGGTTAGGAAAAGTGAACTTTTGGTATTCAATGAATAAATGTACACTTTGGAGTACTAACTCTGCCGCCTACCTTTTCTGTAGTTTTTATTTCCCTAATCACGTACCAGAATTTACCCTTGAAGTCTCTTTGCTGTGCTGTCTGGATGCCATGCAGTGAGATGACACGGAATCAAGAAAAGCAGTTAATCGAAATGAAGCTTGACTGAGCTGAATGTGGCCAGTCTTTGGAAAGCAGTGCTCTAATGTGGGTCAAAGACCAAGATATGTGCTCATACTCTTCTCTGCATGTTAGTCACTTTTCTGTTACTGTAACAAATATTTGAGATAATTCATTTGTAAAGAGAAAGTTTTATTTTGGCTCCAAGTTTTGGAAGTTTCAGTCCATGATTGCTTGGCCCTGTTGCTTTTGGACCTGTAGTGAAGTAGCACATGGCAAGAGTGTATTGTGGAACAAAACTACTCACTTCACAGTCAGAAAGCAAAGAGAGAGAGGAAGAGGAGACTGAAGTTTCACAACCCCCTTTAAGAACACACCCATGGTGATCCAAAACCTCCCACTAGGTTCCATCTCCTAAAGTTTCCAAGACCCTTGAATACTGCCACACTGGGGACCAAGCCTTTAGCACGTGGGCCTTCGAGAGGCATTCAAGATTCAAATTATGTAGCACCCTGCATGAGGTCTGTTTCCGAAAAACTCCTATGACCTTGGTCAACATGAATGAAAGGCAAATCTGGGGGCGCTTAATTGTAGATAAGATGCAACAGAGATATGTGTTGAATTCAGGGAACTGAGAGACTATATGTGGCGTATTCACAATGTGGTATTTTGTAACCTTCCTGAGTATGGTCATTCTGTCACTGCCTCATTTCTAGATATTAAGTCAAGAAAAAAAGTCATGGCTTTAAAATTAGATACTAGAAACTTTGCTTCTATTTTCTTGGGATTGCAGAGAATTAGATTGGGATGACTCATCCTTCAATTATTTTAGTAAGTTTATTTCAGTGTTATTTACATTTAAAAATAATTCTTGATTGCAAGATATTTACAAAATACCTAAATATAGAGTAAAATATCAGAGTTTCTATTTGATGCTCGATTCCTTTCTCACTTAGCTGTCTTCTGTAAACGTCTCCTTATATCAGTCACCTCTAGATTTAGACTTCTGAAGCACATAGACATTTCTGTCAGTCATATCACACTGTTATCTATGGTTTTCTCTGGGTTTGGATGTCTTTAGATTTTATCTTTTATGCTTTCTATGTTTAGGGAGTCCTAGAATTTGTGGTCCACCCAGAACTTAGAGATATTCAAACAACAGAAACATTCTGCACATTTATTTTGTTTTCTAGTAACTTTTGTGTTTTTAATGGGATTTCTAGTATGCACGATACTGGTTGCATATGTTTATTCTACATTCAATCATGTACATTTATAGATGTGCTTTAGATTGAATAAGTGATTTGACTATACTTTGATTTTTGAAGAGTGTCTGTTAAAGATATTCAGGTAAAGTTTGCTGGTAAATACTTAGGGACTAAATGAAGGTCAGAATTAGGCATTTTGAACCTTGGTTATATATTCTTTTCATTATAACTTGCTGATCCCATGTTCTGTAAATTATGAACTTTTCCAGGTTGGGTCTAATGGTACCTGGGAGATATATATTTATAAGATCATGGTTGAAACAGCTAAGTGAGTTGGTATAAACTTGCAATAACATATTCTAAAAAAGTAGATCAGGCCTGGGAGAAATTAGTCTCTAGACAAGGAAGTTTGTTAGTAAAAATTAAGAATGCAGTTGGATGTTCATATATCACAATCCACTTTCTATATTTTCCTCTGATAACTTCTAATATGAATACTAATCTTTTTGTTCCTTTCTCTCACATCCCAGCTGTGACATGAACAACTTTTCTCTACCACACGTTTCCTGCCATAATGTACTGCAGGACATAATGTACTACAGGACCAAAAGCAACAAGGCTAATTGACTATGGACTAGATCCTCCAAATTGTAAGCCAAAATAAACCTTTGTCATTATAAGCTGATTATAATGTTTGAATATAGTTAAATATAATGTTTATTGAGTGACAGAAAATGGACTAAAACATCATTATTCTATCTCTAGGCTGTTGATGCTATTGATGCTTGAGTTATTTTTTCTAGTATTTCATTACGTGGTATTTTCTTTATCCCACTTGCAGTTGTATAGAATTTTCCTGAGTAACTTGGTAATCTACATCAAATTTAATTTATTCTGTTTTGGCACTAATCACAGGCTGAATTATTTATATAGAAATAATTTAAAAATCTGTGTTTGGAACCTTCCAGACAAAATTAGAATTACAGTATGTAAACTACATACAGAAAGGAAATATTTTCCAACTTAGATCCTCCTGTGATTTTGAATGTGAAAGTAGGTGGTATTTTTGTTATTTTAAATTTTTGAAAAATAAACTTAATTTTAGATTTATAGACAAGTTGCGAGGGTAGTTTCTTTCTTTCTTTTTTTTGGGGGGGTGCTGGGGATTGAACTCAGGGCCTTCTGCTTGTTAGGCAAGCACTCTAACCAATGAGCTAAATCCTGAACCCCTTAGTTGCAAAGGTAGTACAGGGAGTTTCTCTGTACTCTACACCAGGTTTCCCTATTTAACTTTATATTATTATGCAATATTTATCACAATTAATGGATAAATACTGCTAAGTATTATTAGCTAAAGTCTATATATTTTTATGTATCCTTAAATTTTGCCTAATGTCTTTCTGTTTTAGGATCCCATCTAGGATATAATATTACATTTAGTCAACATGTTCCTTTAGGTTTCTCTTAAGTGTGACAGTTTCTCAGAATTTCTTTGTTTTTTTGATGATTGACTATTGAGGATGCCTGTCAGTCATTGGAGGATGCCCTGGAATTGGAATTTGCCAGATTTTTTTTCATAATTAGGCTGGGGTTACAGGTTTTGAGGTGCAAGATCACAGAGGTGAAGGACCGTTCTTACCACATCATAAGTATTTATATTATGAGCAGGACTTATCAGTGTTTCTATTAACCTTAATTAATTGACTGAGGTGGTATTCATCGGATTTCTCTATTGTAAAACTACTTTTCTCTGCCCCTACATTTCCTACTTTAATTCTTAGGAGGTAGTCACTGTATATGGCCTGCACTTAAGGAGTGAGGAGTTGCATTCCTCCTTTAGGGTGGAATGGCTACATATGTTATTAGAAATTCTTCTGCACAGGGATTTTCTCTTCTCTCACTTATTTATATGACTATAGTCTCTATAGCACTACAATCTCATCACTGTATCACTATAGTCTCATAAGTAGATATTTATTTTATACTTTGGGTTATAATCCAATATTTTGTTTTGTTGCTTGGCTTGTTTTACCTTTGGCTGAGGGAGCCCTTTTAGTTGGTTTCTGTGTTCCTTTGATGTATCCTCATCATCATGAGATTTTTGCAGCACTTCATTTTGCTCTCTTGTACTACAAAATGCTCTGGGCTCCTCTTGTATATACATTTCCTGCCCTGGGTTCAAGGTCCTATTTTTGCATTACATAAGAAATATTTTATGTGTTGCAGTCATTGACAAATCAACATGTTAGAAACTTTAAGGTTTAAAGGAAAAACAAATGGTCTTTCCCTGCCAGAAAAAAAAAAAAGTCTGAATTGGAAAAATTGTACTGTCTTGTGTTTTCTTTGATCTTGGGCCATTCCTGATGGAAGAGCCAAATTTGTGTGTGTTACCTTCCAAGGAAGAGTCAGGATTGAGAAGGCTTTTCTCTAAAGGGCCATATAGCAAGTAGTTTCAATTTTGTGTTATAGTAGAAGGTCTATGTTGTAACTACATAACTTTTCCTTTGTGTGTAAAAAGGAGCCACAGATGATGTAAAAATGACCAGGACGACTGTCTTCCACTATCTCCACTTTTAAACAAGTAAACTATATTTCTAGAAGTTTCTGGCTCTGTGGATTTCAGTGGGTTACAGTTTACTTGTTCTGTGTTAAGAAGACTCTTGTTGTTGACTGACTCTTGTATAAGGCAAGTAACTTCCAACAAGTACCAACATTTTTCAGGTTAGTGATGAGAGTAATACAATATTAATGCTGGTACCCTACAATGTTTAAGATATAATGGATATAACTAAAGCATTTAGCTCAATATTAGCTATTAGTAGGGTGATTATATAAATTATTCCTAAACTTGATTCTTTGGAGAGAAAGAATACTATTCATAATTATGAAGGACAACAGGTATAAATAGGAATCATCCAGGTCTGTACCAGGATGTGTGGTCATTCTAGCTGTGATTATTATGATCCTCCCTCTTACCTACTAATGCCTACAGCTTGTTGCAAATGTTAGTCCTTCAACTTCCTATAGTAGGATCCGGGCCACTTAATGGTCTGAAGTTACTCTCTCTTCAATTTCTTTGAGCTCAGGAAATGACCTGTCTAGCTCAGTCTGGGATCATATTATTTAATCTTCCTCAGTTTAGATACTTCATGTTAAAAATGTCTACGTTTCTTCTCTAAGACTTGGCATTTTGCAGTTAAATGTGATATTCTGAACAAGTTACAATTTTATGATAGGTATTCTTTTTTTTCTCCTCTGCTTGTACTGAATTTCTTAACCTTTCTGTTGAGATTTATAATTTGCCATTTTCGTGATTTGCATGAACCTCTGATTACCGTGAGCCTTTTTTTCTTTGCCTTGCGTGCCCAGTTGCTGCATTCTGCCTCAGCTTCTCCACTTGATTACCCTCAGTGGAAAGATTCTGATTTTTTTCTAGGAAATGTTAGTCTTTTTACCATGGTGGTTATGCCTGTACAGAAAGCTGACTTAGAAAGTAGAGGGAAGCAGTTGCAGTGTTTGTCATGTGGTCTTGATCTTGTGAAGGAATGAGTGGGGTTCTCATTAAAATGTAGGTTTCTGGGTAGCCCAAGATGCATTGACTCATTGTCTGGCAGTAATGTTAGGAATCAGCGTTTAATCAAGCACTCCCGATGATTGTAATACATTCCGAAGTTTGAGAACAATTGTATTATAGAAAATACAGAACAAATCACGAAAGCTATCTGGCATGATTTTTAAAAGTTAACACATAGTAATACAGAATGGTGAGGTTTCTTTTGGGAAATTAATGTATAGACTTAACATAGCTTGATCATTTTCAGTAGTATTATCCTGCCCTCCATTTTCCTACTCCTGCTCTTCTCCTTTCCTGTCTCCACAGTTCTGTCTCCTAGTTTGCTGTCATCTCTCCTTTATTTTAATTAATTATTTATTTTGTTTCTCATATAAGAGAAAACATGTGATATTTAACTTTCTGAGTCTGGGTTATTTTGTTTAACAATGACGGCATGCTGTTTGCTGAGGGCTGTCTCTGAGATTAAAGACCGCTCTTCTGTTCCAGAAACCACTGGTGAAGCTCTGGTGTCATGAATTGTCAGGACATTTTCTCTCTGATTACCTTGATCCCTGTCTTTTCTCAGCTATTTCTTAGTGAAGGGAAATGCAGAGGGGCATCTCATTGGAAGGGAGAAAATATTTGGGGATGAGTTATTATGGTGGTTTTAAAGTGTAGGAGATCTTCTGACTAGAGCCTGGCTAGAAAATGTTCTCCAAAGCTGGGGAGTAACTGTGAGGGTGAAGGGGGAGTCGAGGGTAAAGGAGTCAGGTGTGGGGAGTGGCAAGAGGGTATGAGAAGATGGAGTTCATGGGAGAATGTTAGCTTGTGAACATGCTGCAGGGAATTGAGAAGCAAACTGAAAAATCCTCCAGAGAGTGTTTTTAATAGTAGGCACAGGGAATTGTTGAGTGGTTTGTTAGTAATTCACAAATATTTACCCTGTTTTTCTTTCCATGTATTTATTGAAAAGAGTTATCTTGAGGGAGGAGTTTTAGATGCCTTTGTGTGAATAACAGAGATCTTAATTTTCAATTTGAATAGTGTCTATGTTCATGTTTAACATTATTGCTTTATCAGATATATAAGAAGCCCCTAATTTATGTGTGTGTCATGTGGGGCACTTTTGAGTGACTCAAAAGTTTAACTCATCTTCTAGGAGCTTTTGTTCATAGAGGGCAATTAAAACAGGCACAAGGAAAAATGAAGCACTAAGAAGGCATCTGTAATTGCTAAATAAGCTGCCTGTACAAAGTAGGGGAGACACTGTCTCAAAATAAAAAGGGCTGGAGACATAGCTTAGTGTGAAGGCTCAAGATTTAGTCCCCGGTATTGCAAAAAGCAGGGAAAAAAAAAAGCAAAAAAATCAAAACATATCAAAACATTTCCTTTTCTTCATAGGTAGCTCAGATGATAGCTTCTTGAATGAAGTATCAGGAAGGATAGATCTCAAAGGATGAATATGATGGGCATATTGTCAGCAAGTAATAATGGAGTAAAACTATGTATCATTGGTCTGAAAAAGGGTTAATTGTTCCATGTAGTTATTTCTGGAGGACTAGTGGAAGATAGTATTAAACATCAGATTGCAAAGAACCTCAAGAACCAGATTGTATATTCCATTCAAAGCTGTCGTGATCTGTAAGATTTTAAACAGAGAGGCGATATGGTAAGAATTTTATTTGAGAAATACTTATCGATGTTATTTGTTGGGAGGAGTGGAAATGGAACTCAGTAGAGGGGGTAAACTGAGTTAAGATGGTCTATTGATAATGTGAGCATGGTTAGCCTGAGAAAGGGTATGAGTAGAAGAATAACTTGAGTTTCCACTACCCTCAGCAACTCTTTCTTAAGTGGAAAAATTGGCATTTATTTAATTATTTATTTATTTTTGAACCTTCTAAATTTTTTTTCAATTATTAGTGCATGTTGGTAATGCAAAATGGTGAAGTTTATTTTGGTAAATTGGTACACGCATATGACAAATTTCGATCTTTTTCTACCTGGCCTCTCCTTTTCCTTTCCCTCCCTCTTATCTCATTTCTTATCTCCAAAAGATGTCCCCTCAAAAACTCTTTGAGGGAATATTTTTATTCCCATTTTGGGACTTAGGAAACTGAAGCCCAGAAAATTTCATGTCCAAATTCCATAGGTAGTCCCATATGGTAGCCACTAGGTTATAAAGCTATATTAATTAAAATTAAACATTTAAAAATCAGATTCTCAGTGATCTGTCACATTACAAGTGGTTAGCAGCCATATGTAGCTACCATATCAGATAATGTAGAATATTTCTGTTATTGCAGAACTGTTGAACAGATTTGAACATAGCTTTTCTAAGTTCGAGTTTGTATTCTCCAATAATCCACTATGATACCTACCATTGACAAAAACCTCCCTGATTTCTTTCTTTTTTTTTTTTTTTTTTTTTGTGGTGTCGGGATCGAACTCAGGCCCTTGTGCTTGCAAGGCAAGCACTCTAATCACTGAGCTAAATCCCCAGCCCCAACCTCCCTGATTTCTAACTGGATAAAGATAGGACAAAAAAAAAAGAGGCAGGCTGGACTAATACAACATTTTAATGATTTCTTTATCAATATATTAATGAAATTTATTGAAAGCATAATATTTCAAGTTTTTAGTGAGTTTAGGTTTTATAATTTATTTTAATTAGCACATGTTTGTGATACATAATATATTCATCGTGGGGAGTTGGTACATGTACATACTGCATCTTAATCCTTTTTACTTCACCTTTCCCTCCTCTTCCTTCGCCCCCCCCCACATCCTTATATCCCTTTTCTATCTGCAAAAGGTGTATCTTCCTGTTTCCTGTAATGTGTCTTTTATTTTGCTCTTTAAATTATTTATACTTTGGATTTCTCATGTAAGAGAAACTATATGATATTTAACCTCCTGTGTCTGATCTATTTCTCTGTTGGAGAAATATGCTAGTATTAATTCAGGACAATAAACCTCTATAACAATAATCATACCATATTAGTCTTAGTCTCTTGTGAGTTACAAGTTGCAATCTGTTTGTAGTTGGGGCCTTAGTTCTAATTTGTGGGTCTCATTTGGAGAGTTTACAGCTTGGTAAGACAGCATAATCATGGTTTATGAGTCCTGTTCCTTTTCAGGTTTCTCTCTTTAGAGATTCTTTACTTCAGTTCTCCACTTCTAGATGGGCTACAAAAGTATACCAAAAAGATGGATGTGTCTTTTCTCTGAGCACAATATTGCTAAATCAAGACCCCAATTATATGGCTGTGTAATATGGGATCTGGGATAATGTTAAATTGCAGAGACATTTATTTCCTTAATTTCAAATGAAAACGAAGAATCTTACTGCTATCAGGGGGAGTGGGTATATAATTCTATAGCTATTAGGATGGTGTTCTTACATTTCCTTTAAACATCAGCATTTAACCTTTAATCATCAGCTTTTCCTTTAAATATCAGAGTTAATAACATTAGCTCTAAGGTTCACTGGATCTTGAAGCGAGTGGCTGGAGGGCCCTATCAGAATGTTTATTTTGTGAGGTGTACTAGATGATGTTGTTTTTTCCCTTCTGGTTTTCATGTGCAAGGGTATTAAGTCAATATATTTTCAGGAACTCTTTAACAGTGATTTCCTCTAATTTCCACAACACAATCATGCCGAATATTGGACTTTATGAGCTTATACTGTGCAAGACTGACTTCTCTGTTTTTATTGCTTCCTTTCAGTGACTCCTTCCCCCTGTTCTTTAGCGTATGTGTTTCAGGTGTGGGGTTTTTTTTTTTTTTTCTTTTTCTTTTGCTATGTTGCACAGTTACAACAGTGCTGTTGCTTAGGGTGCAGATCGTGGGAATGCCAGCCACCTACCCTTGGGAGGCTTCAAAAATCTTCCTGAGGCAAGAACTGTTGTCTTTTCCTCCAGATTTAGATTATGACCAAATTTAAAGGTTACATTATAGTTGAATTCTACAATGTAGTTACCTTGATTTAATTCTAGATTATTGGTTTTATATTTGTCAAACATTAATTTGATTGTGAAAGTGAGTTGTACTCATGGAAAATCATTTGTTCTTTTGGTTCTGAGGCTGTTTCTGGTTGATCCACATCCTTAATCCACATTCTTCCAGATGTAGGAGATTTATTTAGGCTCCCACTCTTGCTGGAAGTAAGATAATCTCATATTCAGGATTAGAATATATACCATACTGAAGGTGGTATGGCAGGTTCCCACTGGTTCTTTGCCTAAACTAGAGATCTTGTTAGTAAGCCGTTTTTTTTTAGAACTTTTGCAATGGAACCCATTTTTTTTCTTTGTAGTTATTTTGGGCTGACATGAATATAGTAGTCTCCTACTGTCTGTAGTTTTGCTGGCAGCATTGCAATTGCTGGGGATCAGCATGTGTTTTCCTGAAAATAGGACTTAACCTGAAAGTAAACCCTGGTCCTTGCCATGGTGATGGACAGTGTCATGCAGAAGATGATACCTTGCTATTCTCTTGCTCGGTGGCTGCTGTGTAATGGCAGTTAAAACTAGGTGATTAGGACCGGCATTGTTGATCTCTAGTTTTCCAGGCTGATTATTTTCTGTTTCGGTCTTATTTTCAGGGAAACATGGTGTGGTCTAAAAGTGTATTCAATGGAAAATTTCAGAAATAGACATAAATTTTAGGCAACTTGTTATAATATATTGCTATAATGGTTATATGTGATTTTTAGTTATTGTTGTTAATCTCTTATGCCTAATTGATAAATTAAACTGTATCGTTGGTATATTTATATATATAGGAAATAATGTGTATTGGGGCTGACCCTATTTGCAGTTCCAAGTATTTGAAGACTGTCTTTGCAAGTATCCCCCCATGCATACAGAGGAACTACTATAACTGTGGTTTTTCAATATGAAGAATTTTACCTGGATTGTTGATGGGAATGTAAACTAGTACAACCATTATGGCAATCAATATGGAGATTTCTCAAAGAACTAAAATTAGAAATTCCATATGACCCAGCTATCCCCTTCTAGATATCTTTCCTAAAGAGGTTAAAACATTATACTACAATGATACAGGCATACCAGTGTTTATAGCAGCACAATTCATAATAGCTAAATCCTTGAAACTGACTGTATACCCATCAATAGAAGATTGGATAAAGAAAATGTGGCATCTATATACAATGGACTAATGCTGGGCTGTAAAGAAGGACAAATTTGAGACATTTGTAGGAAAATGGGTACACCAGGGAAATATAATGTTGAGTGAAATAAATCAGACACACAAACTTGAATACTGTATGGTATCTCTCATTTGAGTAAGGCAAAGTACAAACTAAGAGAAAAATGAAGATGGATAGAAGGAGACAAGTGCACAGATCTCTTGCAGCTGGGAAGAGGTCCAGGGGACCAAGGGCAAGAAGGGAAGGGACTGGGGAAACAGGTAGAATGAAGATATGCCGTATACAAGGTCCTAATAACCTCAATGAATGGGGACATTATATGTCATACATATGAACTAAGATTAATAATATCTACAAGAATGAAAAGTGGGAAAGGGGAATTAGAGAAGGAGGAAGAGAGGGGGACAAAAGGGAATTAAAAAAAAAGAAACAAGCTCTGTTAGGTACATGTGCCAACTCCCCAGGATAATTGTAAAATGCGTGTACCGAATACCTCCCTAGAGTCCAGTTCAGAGTTCAAGACTTCAGTTGTTCATGGATTTTTCCTTAGAGCATAATAATTGTTTGCAGAAACCTCTGCATTGTAATGGAAGCCACAGATATCCTCTGTAATTGTTTTTTTTGGTGGGAGATATGCAAGTAGCCAAAATCCAAGAGCATTACTTGGTTCTCCTTGGTGCTGATCAGCTGCTGCCCTGAAACCTCAAGCAGATTCACCAACATCCATGCATCATAACAGGTTGCTGTACCACACATAGCTATCTCGAATATTCTCAGTTTTGTTCTTCTTAGAGCTCTAAAATACCTAAGATGCCTCCAAAACCCTCTGCACCTTCCAAGCCTTTATTAATACAGTATTTTATTAAATTATGTAATTGAGGGTGACATAGCATATTTAGGGTTTAAACTGTAAAAATAGGGATTTATAGGAATTTTTCTCACTGTATCTGAAATTCATGGTTTTTCATGTAACTCCTGCAAATTTTAGGGATCCATTGTACTGCAAATATGTACTAATAAAAAAATAAAAAGAATTTTAAACATTTTTTATTGTTCTGTACTTGAGAACTTCAAGGGATAAAGTGCCTCACTTGACCCTAAACAATTTTTTTTTTTTTTTTTTGGTTTTGAAAGCTCGTAGATTCAGTAGAAAAATTATATTCTTTCTTGGTTGCTGATTGTATTAGTCAGCTTTGCATGACTACAACAAAATATCTCAGGTGCTTATAAGGAGAAAGGTTTTATTTAGTTCATGGTTCTGGGATGTTCATAGCCAAGATTGGGCAGCCTTATTGTTTTGGACCTTTCTGGTGAGGGTTCTATATGGAAATGATGGGAACACATATCAGAACAAAGAAGAGAGAGCAACGTAATAAACAAAACTGAAGTCACACAGTCCCCTTCAAGGGCATATACTTAATGACCTAGGTCCTCCCATGGAGTCCCGACTTCTAAAGGTCCACAGTACCTCCTAATAATACCATCCTGGAAACCAAGCCAATAGCATATGCAACTTTGGGGGAAACTATCCTTATTCAATCCATAGCACTAATCCATAGGATAGCCCCCCAAAGACAGTAAGTTGTTATGAGTATTACTAGGTATGTGTGATCCTCTTTGGATTGTCCAGGTTATTTCCATCCCTAGTCAAGATGCCAGGCTGTGGAAATTTACCAAACCAACACTGCTATCTTTTCTGTGCTTTTTTGTGTCTTAGTTATTTTTCTCATTGCTGAGACAAAATACTGAAGTTAAAATGGAAAGGTTTATTTTAGTTCAGAGTTTGTAGAGGTTTCAATCTATAGTTAGGTGACTCCAATAGGGGTGGCATCACAGAGAGGCATCACAGAGGAGAAACAGTTCATGGTGTGGTAGGCAGAAGATAGCAAGCATCAGCAGCAAGCAGCAAGCAACCAGCCTGCCTTTCCCTTTGTATTCCATTCAATCCACAAGCCTATTGAATGGTGTCACCCACCCCCCACAGTGAGGCTTCCATTTTCCACACCATTAATCCCAGTATCATACTCTTAATCCACAGTCACACACCCTAAATCTGGCCACCTCTGAAAAGCCTCACCTATGAGCACATGATGCTTTGGGCAGATACCTAGATACAAGCCATAACACCTTAACACCTGTAAGTTTAGTTTACTAAACATAGAAATCTATTAAAAATTTGTTCACCATTCTTTTACTTCTTATTGTCTAACCACCAGCCTTGTATTAATCCAGAGATTAGCAGTGGTAGCAGCAATGAAATTACTCAATCTCTGTTTTTTTTAATATCTGAAAAATCGCATAAAAATAACACTCTGATAGTGTGCGTCTTAGTCAGTTAGGACTGTTGTCAAGGAATACCATAGACCGCGTGACCTAAACAGTAGAAGTTCATTTTTTCAAGTTCTGGTTTGGAGGTCTGAGATCGAGGTGCTAGCATGGTTAGTTTCTGGTAAGACCTCTCTGCTTGGTTGCAAATGGCCACGTTCTTGCTGTGTTCTCACACATGGCTTTTCCTGTATGCTCACACATCCATGATACTTCTTTGAGTTCTTTGGAGGTTGCCAGTCCTATTGGATTAGTCCCCCACCTTTATTGCCTCATTTAATTTTAATTATCCTCTTAAAGTCTTTATCATCAAATATAGTCACATAAGGGTTTAAGGGAGTGGTGGTGAACCTATGGCACACATGCTGTGGCCAGTTGTCTGTTATCATTGAAAGCTCTAAAAGGTTCACCATCGCTGCTTTAGGGTTTTAATGTACTGTATTATTTTCTTTGATGGGGGGGTCACAATTCAGTTCATACAGTGTGTTTTGAGGATTACATGAGGTAATATATATGAAGTGCTCATTCCTGGGTCTGACACATAGTGAGCTCTCAGTAAATAAAGGCACTCAATTAATTGGGTGCCTGACATATTCCAGCTACTATTCTAAGTGCTAGGAGGTAGAGTAGTGAACAAAAACTGATCTAAATTTGTGCCATGCTGGTATTTATGTTGTAATTAAGTATCATTCATACATAAAACAGTAAATAGCAATTCAGGGAAACTTTATTCTTTGATTGCCTAAAGTGTTTTATTGGTGTCTGGTAGGTATAAGGTAGTGTGCTATAGCAGGAAGAGGTTTGGACTAATAGAGAAGTTTGGAAACTTCTCAGGGTTTGTCTTTTATTTAGACCTTGACAGTTTCTTAACCTCTTTGGGCCATTTTTTCCTTTTACTTCTTTTGTAATGGGAAGTTAGAGAGTGATTTGGTCAATCAATCATCATTCTTGTTCTGCAGAAATCTACAAAAATTTAAGGCTACATCTTAGTTGGGCTTCACATTTCAGAATACTTTTATAGAAAATTTTGTAAGGGTCCATGAAGTATTTTTCTTGTATGCAATATCTTCAATTGCTTTGATTTTTAAATTTGTTCTTGGCATGGGAAACATTAATCTCATCTGAAAGTTGAGATTTCAGAATGAGAAAAGGAATCATGTTGACACTTTGAATATCCAAAAACATTAATTTTATCTTAAAATTCCATGTTATATTATTGATTGTATGTTATAACTATACTGAGCAGAAAAGTATCTTAACAGGAAAAGATTTTGCTGAAATCCCCAAACAATAAATACAAGGTAGATGTTTGCAGGATATTCATATTTTTATAATTTCAGCAGACATGCATATTTCTAGTATTAGAAATAATCTTCTCTAGAGGAATTTCCATTTAAAGAAAGTTCTGTTCCATTTGATTTTACTCCACCCCAAGCCATGTACATGGTCTTTTATAACTGATTCACATCATTTTTATAAGTACTGGTTTTGTATTCCAAGTTTTAAAACAAATTATGAGGTCAAAAATCTCCAGGGGTTTATGATTATTTTAGACTGTTTTAAAAAAGCTAGTAGGTTTATAGGCTAATTTAATAATTTATAAAGCATATATTTTCTGAGTATATATATACCAGTTTTACTTTAGGCCTTTATTACTAAACCTTTCATAATTGTGAGTTTCAGGAGAATTATAACTTAGTATGAGTAGGGATGATAATTATGTTTTTTACTCTGGCTGTGTATCCTTTTTCCATTTATTTTCTTACTTTCCCACCTGTCAATCTATATACAATGGTTGAATCCTATAAGTTCAAGACCCTAAAGATTTCTCAGTTTCAAAATCAGGCACAGAAAACTTACAACTAGGAGTATCCTTATTCCTGATTTTGAATAATTAATCAGTTGATTTAAAAAACCCAATGCTTTTACGAACATTTATCGAGCTACTATTGTGTGTCAGAATTGAGGTTAAGCTAGGAATGAAATGAAACACAATCTGACCTAGGTGCGGACCACCTAAGAAGAAATAAGATATATATGTAAACCTTACCTATTTTGCGAAGAGGAGAAACGGACATATAAAGGTTGCCCTCTTTTTCCTGTGGGAAAAAGCTTGACTCCTTTTTCCCAAAGAAGTCATTGGAAGGTCTCCCAGAAGAGCTTCTTTTAAGTTAAAAAATGGGGCAAAGCATGAGAGATCTGAAGATTTCGGTGTTGACAGTGACTTTTGGTGAGGTTAAGCACTGAATCATTGCTTCATTGCCATGACCTTCTGTGAGCAACGTACATGTTTAGGTCTCAGAAATTCTTTTAGGTCATTTTTGTTGCTACTAACAGAAATTTACAGGTAATTTATAATGAACAGAAATGTATAATGAGACTAGGCAATTTATATCAAACAGTTTATTTGGTTTACAGTTCTGCAGAATGAGAAGTTCAAGGGTATGGCACTGCCATGTGGGGAAGGCATCTTGTTGCATCAACCCACATTAGAAAGGCAGCAAAGCAAGTGAGCATGTGAAAAAGAGTCAGAGGACAAGACCGGCCCAAACTTTCCTTTAAATAAAAGATCCACTTTTATGATAAGTCCCCCACTTCCAAGGCAGCTCATTATTCATGAACAGATTAATCCATAAATTATCCATTAAGGCAAAGCTCTCATGGCCTAATGATAGACTTACCTAACTTGACCACAGTACACTTCCTTCTGCTGAGCTCAGATGGAATCTTACTATCCTTCTCAACACATTGTTTTCAGCAGCCACTAATAATTGATCAGGAATTAGCACGTGAGTTGAAATATTTTGGCTTCACCTATCTCATAGAAGTTTGACACCAGGGCTAAGAATGTACTTTCTTCACAGGATTCTATATTTAACTCTTTTCTCTTGATTTGTGAGGGCAGGAAAGCAGACAGGTTTAGGAAAACAAGCCTCTTTCAGGAATAAATCCACTGGGTTATACATCCCAGTGAATTTTGTTTTGGGAATCCAAACAGTCAGACTACAATGAGGTATGACTCCTGCTGATTTAAGGAAGTGTAATGAATGTGGGTCACAATCAGCCAAGTGAAGTATCTTGTGAGTGGGAAAAAATTCTAAATTCTCTTGTGTCTTAGAGCAAAAATATTGAAAGACCTCGAATACAGTTGTAAATTTTGATTGCCCTACTTTATACTTATACCTTTCTATATTTTCTAAGACCTGCCATGCCTCCAGAGCCTCATTTTCTGTAGGACTTTCTTTTTTGAAATTTCTGCCTCCTGTGATCACTCCCTTCTTTGAGCCTTTGTAATCTTGTTCTTGGAAATACTCATATACATTTAATTACGTATTGTCTTGTGTTGTTGGAAATGATTTTCATTTCCAGGAAGAGTTCTGTTATTTTCTGAGGCAATGGAATAATTCCTCTCTGGAGAAGTCTCATTATTAGTTTAAGACTAATGAGGGTTAAACTTTATAAAATTAAGAAGGGAGAAATGGAAAGGACACAAACGTATTACGTATTTAGTTTCTTAAGATGGTGCTTTCTTAATGGTGTGCTGAGAAGAACTGTTAATATATCATAAAGAAATTCCATGACCAAAAGAGTATGTAAATATAGAGGCTGGCAATTTTAATATTATTGGAATTCATAAGATACAATTAATAACTGCTACCATTTTCTGGGTGCTTACTATGTGCAAGGCCCTACAGTAAAATTCCTTTACATGTATCATTTCTTTAAATTTCCTCAACAATTTTATGAGAGAGGAATTATTTAATTTTCATTTGGGAGATGCAAAAATAGAGGCTCAGAGATTTTACATAACTGGCTCAAAATTCACAGACAATAAATTGATGAGCTGAGAATCAAACTGAAATCTGTCTGTACCTAGTGCTAAGCTCTAATCACAAGATTTCCTCTTAAACTTTAGAACTTCCCAAAGCTTTTACTATTCTTAAAATTTCCAAGAGAATGAAAAATGTCATTTTCTAAAAATATTTTCAGGTACCATTTTCCCCCAACTATCTTGCAAGGCTAGTGTTCTGAGGAATATGCCTGGGATAAGTGGAACTGAGGTTTATTATACTTACAGTTTTATTTTTATTAACAAGCTTTCATTGCCATGGTGTCATTTAATTCTCATAAGCTTCGCACAAGGTACATTAGGTGTTATTAGCCATTTCATAGAGGGGAAAATTTATAATATATCAAATTCTGATAACTTTCTCAAGTTTCACATTAAATCATGGAAGAGTAGTTTAAGGAACATCTAAAAGAATGTGAGGCAAATTCTCTGTATTTATACTTTTGGTTGTGAGAGTATGGTCAAGATTAATTGTATTTTGATAGCAGTAACCAGCCTTAACTAAGCTAAAAGTGGACTTGGATATGAGCTCAGTGTTTCCACTATCTAGAGTTCTACCGTGATTTTGAGATATAAGATTTCCCTTTATGTTAGAAAAGGAAAGGAGTCATTAATGGAATGGAAATATGCAGTAGAACTTGCACGTTAGCATTAGGATGGAAGGAATGGTTACTTGGTCAAACCAGAGAAATAAAGATGAATTACCATAACAAAGTAGAATGACTTACAACATAAAGTTGCAAGGAAATACTAGAATTACTTGCATGTTGGTTGTTATGTAAGTTGATGATCAATTAAATGTACTCTTTTTTTAAAAAATGTACTCTTTAAAAGAACAGATACTACCCATTACTAGATAGAGTTACACACACACACACACACACACACACACACACAGCCATATAGTTTAAAAATAATGAATTAGTCAAAGAGTTGAGGCAAATGAAAACAACAACAAAAAAAGAGAACAGTATTACCATATTTGGTGGAATTTGTCATTTAAAGTGCTAAACACTTAAAAGATAGTGTTATGGCTTCTATCTAGATGTCCTCCCAAAGCTGCATGCACTCTGGGATGAGGCTTTGGGAGGCAACTAGACCATCACTGTGTGACACTGGATCATGGGTGTGTGATAACGAGATTAGTCCAGTGACTGGGTTAGCATGGTTCTGGGTGTCGATAATGGGAAGAGCCACTCTTGGTTGTGGGTGGCCCCAGACAATAGGTTTTTACCTGCATAGAATAAATGAAATAAATGAAATGTCTCCAAAATCTGTCATGTGTTTCATTACAAAACCCCCCACATTTTAAGCAGACATTTTCTAGAAATGTAAAAAAAAAGCCTGAAGGCCTACGTGAATAATACATTTAGACACAATAACAGAGTGTGGTCAAAATCTTACCTCATAAAGCATCAGTGAAACCTTTTTAGATACTTTTTGGATTGAAAAGAAAATAAAAAAATAAATTAACAGTTATAAAGAAAATGATAATAAAAATGTACACTAATACCAAAAAATATAAGATATACAATAAAATGTCTAATTAGAGAAAATTTTATAGCTTTAAATGCCTTTGTTATTTAAGGACAAATGTAATTTACTATTTATCTTAGACATCACTGTAAACAAAAGAAAAGTAGGGAGGGAGAAATGATAAAGATAATAGTTAAGATTAATGAGGTAGAAAAAAACCCCCAAAAAAGTAGAAAAAAATAGAGTGAAATGCTAGTTTTTTCATAAAGCAATAAAACACTAAATCCTTTACAACCTAGAATAAAGACAAAGAAAAGAGTGAAAAATTAAAGATCATTAGTGAGAAAGAAATCATCATCATACTCTGAGAAAATATTACAACAGTTGTAAGAAAATATTTTTGCAAACTTGGGTAGGGTGGATGAATTTTTGCAAAAAAAAAATTACCAAATGTCACTCATTATAAGTCAAAAACATGACTAGGTATGTGTCCATAGAAGAGATTGACAAAACCATGAAAAACAATGTGCCTCTGAAGCTGAGCTTCACACCTGTAGTCCAAGGTACTTAGAAGAATGAAGCGCGAGGATCACAGTTTCAGTGGCAGTCTCAGCAGCTTAGTGAGACCCTGTCTTAAAATAAAAAGGTCTTTGGGATATATCTCAGTGACAGAGCACTTGCCTACTATGTCTGAAGTCCTGGATTTGTCCCCTAGCACCACATAAGAGAAAAACAAATTAGCATTGAAAGAGATACATGGGGGAGAATCCACAACGGTGAAATAGAGGCACCCAGTGCTCACTTCTTGCTCCATAAAGAACAGCCAAATTGACAGTATATAGCTACATTTTAAGTGACTGGCAGAATACTGGAAATCAGCAAGGAAGAGACTAGAACCTTGGAAGATTCAGAGACCGGGGACAATAGCACAAAGTGAAACAAAATGTCCTAGCTCTACTTCTGGAAGAGAGGGAGGTCTCCCCTTTACGGGAGTAAGGAGGAAAGAATGAGTCCCAGCGAACTTTTATTGCAGATGCTAGCAATCCTGGTGTCTTACTTTCCTCATTGCTGAAACAAAATACTTGACACTCAGAGTGAAAGGAGGAAAGATTTATTTGGCTCAGTTTGTAAAGGTTTCATTCCACAGTTGTCTATCTCCAAGGCAGGGTGGCATGGTAGAGGGCATGGTAGAGGAGAAACAGTTCGTGGCAGGCAGCATGGCAGCAAGCAGTCAGCAACAAGTGGCAATAGCAGCTTCTTTTTGTCCCTTTATATTCTATCTAGGCTACCCACCCTTTAGGGTAGCATTCATACCCAGAACTATGCCAAACCAATCAGTGGACTAATTTAGTAATCAACTCCTTTAATCGCAGTATCACACATTCTAGATCCAGCCACCTCTGAAAAAGTCTCACCTGTGACTGCCTGTGGCTTTGGGTAGACATCTAGACACAATCTGTAGCACCTACCTATTGGAAAGTTTTGCAGACTTTACAGGCTTGCAGCCCACTTATTTAAGCAAACTGAAATCTGCACTGTAGCTTTGTTTTGGAAAAGGATCTCACACCATCTCTTAGTGAAACCCCAGGGTGTTGTAACCAGGCGCTATCTTGAGAAGTAAGGTGTTGTCTAAGTTTAGAATCCTCTAGGGGCCAGAAACCCCTGAATATTTCCATCTCTGGAACTCCACAGACATTCCATTTGATTTGCAGAGTAGCTGTCTTTCACACCCAACTTGGCTCAGCAGAGCGACTGTCACCTGAGTCTGCTGAGTGTCCTGCACTGTAGGATATGGGTGTGACATGGAGAATGCTGCCCTTAAAACACGGGATATCAGGTCATTTGCCTTCTGAGATCAAGGGCATTGCTAGCTGTGTGTGTACTTGAGTCAGTTTCAGGACTAAAGGGAGATGCTCAAATGTTTCCCACTGCCCCTTCTACCTGTATCATGCTCAGGTTCTCGTTACTAGGAGGGTGGGGCAGGAACACTATGGTTTCCACTGCTGCCTTGCCCACAAAGATGTGCCAAAGCTGCCTTGAAGGACTCCATGACTCAGGTTTTTGCCCTGCTTATGGGTGTATGTGCTACAGCTGATGAAGTTGGTAGGAGGGAAGAAAGGCCCTGGCTCCAGCTTGTGTATTGCCCCTGAGTATCCACAGACAAGGAGAGCAGAGAAGAAATATGCTTCAGGTCAGCCATAGGCCTGGTCCCAAGCATGCACTAACATCAGCGGAGAGAAATACCACAGTTTCTGCTGCTACCCATATATGCAGTTCTGCCACCTGACTCAAATCCTTATCTAATCTAGACTGGTTGTAAGAGGCACAGAAATGGGATTGTGGATCTTGCTATATCTCTCCATTTAATATCTGGGCCTGTAGTACTGACTGGTTGGAGAACAAGTGTTTCAGGTTCCTCACCATTGCTGGGGCTGCCAATGTCACAGGCCCTTGCTAGTAGCAGAGGTAGTATCAAGAGTGTCTAAGGAAATAGCTGCCTACTGATAAGGGCTGCCACTTTCATTCCTAAACAGAGATGACTAGAAAAGTTCTGCTTCACAGACCACAGCATATTACAGTGGTAGTTCAGCTTACAAACTTAATTTGTTCTATGGTTTTGGAAAACATGGCCATGTTTGTGTTTGTGTAGGAAAGATGGTCATGGTCATGTTTGTCACCTGATGCAGAGTTTGCAAACAGAAACAAAATTTTGCCAAACACTTCTGTTTGTGAACCAAATTGTTTGCAAACAAAAACATTCATGAACTAAGGTGTCACTGTATACTCAAACTGTGAAAAGTACACAATGAAGAAAAAAATTCAAAAGTTTGCAACAAAAACACCAAGTCTCATTTAAGGATAATCCTGTTAGAATGACACCATATTTCTCAGCACAAGCCTACAGAGCAGGAAGGAAGGCAATGATATATTCCAAGTCCTAAAACAAAATAACTGCCAACCAAGACTGCTGTACCCAACAAGGCTGTACTTCAGAAATGAGGGAGAAATAAAGTCCTTCCAAGGTAAGAAAAAACCAAGGGAATTAATGAACACTAGATCAGCTTTTCAAAGGATGCATCAGGGAGTCCTAAACTCAGAATTGAAAGAAAGATAATTGGACATCATTTCACGTGAGGGTATAAATTGCATATGAGTAGCTACACCAAAGAGAAATAGAAAAGAATTGAACATTACCAATACAGTAAGCTATCACACCACAAAACAAGAGACGAAGAAAAGAACAAAGATATTTAAAACAATTAGAAGAAAAAAATGACAGGAGTAAGTCTATGCCTATCAATAATTTTGAATGTAAATAAACTAAATTTTCTAAACACAAGATACAGGTTGGCTAAATAGATTTTTAAAAAACATTATGCAACCTACAAGAAACTCACCTGAGTAGTAAAAATACACACAGATTAAAAGTGTAAGTATGTAATTTCCCAAGCAAGTCAAAGCCTAAAGCAAGCAGCTGTAACTATAATTATGTATGACAAAATAGAGTTTAAAACAAAACTATAAGAAAAGACAAAGAAGGTCCCTATATAATGATCAAAGGATCAGTTCAAGAAAAGATATAATGATTGTAAATCTATATGCACCTAATGTCAGAACACCCAATTTTATAAAACACTATTACATCTAAAGGGAGAGAAATGTTTTAATACAATAATACTAGGGAACTTCGGCACCTCACTTTTGTCAATGGACAAATCATCCACATAAAAAAAATCAGCAAAGAAACACCAGAGTTAAATTATCCAATTGATTAGCTGGACTTACCAGGCATTTTCAGAACATTTATTCAAGAGTTACAGAATATGTGTTCTTTTTATCAGTCCATAGAACTTTCTGTAGAATAGGCCACAAAAGCAAGTCTTAACAAATTAAAAAAAATTGAAATCATATCCTCTATCTTTTCTGATCACAATAAAACTAGAAGTCATCAACAAAAAATTTTAGAAATTATACAAATTCATGGAGATTGAACAATGCACTTTTGAATGAGTAATAGTTCATTGAGGAAAACAAAAGAGAATTTAAAACACTGCTCAAAAGAAATGTCAATGGAAGCACAACATACTCAAACCTGTGGAATGCAGCAAAAGCAGTACTAAAAGGGAAATTTGTAGCTGTAAGTATCTAAACTTAACCAAAGAAGTGAATGACCACTACAATGAAAATTAGGAAACCCTATTTATGGTTTATATCTAGATGTCTCACCACAGCCTCATGTGACCATAGATGGTGATTTTGGGGGGTGATTGGATTATTGGGTCAGAATAACTGGCTTGCTATTCGGAGGTGGGTTCTAGCCAAAAGAGGTGGGTCACTGGCAGTATGACCTGAAGGATTATCTCCCTTCTTGTCTCTTCCTTTGAGCCTTCTCTGCATCCCTGCTCATGTCTTGTGCAGCTGTCCTCTGCCATGCCTTTCTGCTATGCTGTCCTGCCTTGGAGTCCAATTATGGACTGAAACCTCTATAAACTGTGATCCAAAATAAACTTTTCCTCCTTCAAATTGTGGGTGTCCAGTATTGTGTCCTAGCAATGAGAAAATACATGAAGGCACACCAATAAAGAAAATAAAAAACACACAAAAAGATGGAAAGATCTTCCATGTTCATTAGTTGAAGCAATTAATATTGTTAAAATATCCATAGTTCCCCAAGGAATCTATAGATTCAGTGTAATCTGTATCAAAATACCAATAGATAAAAACCCCAACAGAACTAGACAATACAATCCTAAAATGCAAAGCACAAAGACACTGAACAGCCAAAGTGATCTTGTGCCAAACACAAAACAAAACAAAACAAACAACAATAACAAATGTGGAGGCATCACAATAACCAATTTCAAGACATGGTTCAAAGCTATATTAACCCAAACTTCATGGTATTGGCATAAAACAGACACATAGGCCAACAGAACAGAACTGAAATTCCAGAAATAACCTGTGTATCTACAGCTAGTTGATTCTCAAGAAAGGTGCTAAAAACATACACTGGAGAAGGAACAGACTCTTCCACAAATAGTGCTGTGAGAACAATAAATCCACATGTGGAAACTTGAAACTTGACCCCTATCTCTCACTCTGTACAAAAATCAACTCAAGATGGATCAAAGACCTAAATTTAAGATTTTGAACTACTGAAATAAAACAGGGAAAACACTTTAAGACTTTGCTCTTGGAATGATTTTTCATATAGCATAGCAGCCCCAGGAAACAGAAATAAAAATTGACATAAAGGGTTACATCAAACTAAAAATTTTCTATACAGCAGAGGAAATAATTGGCAGGGGAAAGAGAGCCTAAAGAATGGGAGAAAATATTTGCCAAGTAGTCATCTGACAGAGGTTTAATAGCCAGAATATAGAATATAAGAACAACTCAAAAAACCCCCCCGACCCCAAATAATCCCATTAAAAATGGGCAAGTGATCTGAATAGACACTTCTCAAAAGTATAAACACAAATAGCCAACAAATATATGAGAAAATGCTCAATGTTATTAGCAGTCAGGTAACTGCAGATCAAAGACACAATGAGTTAGCGTCTCACCCTGGTTAGAATGGCTGTGATTTAAAACCAAAACAAACAACAAGAAAGTTTCCAAGGGGGGAAGAAAAAAGCTGTACTATTTGTGCCGTGTGATGTTTATCTTTGAAAAATAAATTCAAAATCCTGAGGAATAAAAACAAAAAGTTTCCAAGAAACCAAAAAAACAAAAGAAAACAAAAACAAACAGACAGACAAAAAACAAATGTTAGCAATGATGTGGGAAAAAGGACCTCTCATACACTGTTGGAGATCAGTATGGGGGTCCTCAAAAAACTAAACAATAGATGCATCATATGATCCACCTGTCCCGCTTCTGGGTGTGTACCCAAGGAAAATGAAATCAGTGAACAAAGATACCTGTATACCCAGGTTTATTGTGCCAATGCTCATAATAGCAAAGACATGGAATTAGCCTAGGTGCTCATCCACAGATGAACAGATAAAGAGAATGTTATAGGCATACAACAGAATATTTTTTAGCCATAAAGAAGAATGAAATCCTGTCATTTGCAGCAAAATATAAGGAACTAGACATTATGTTAAGGGAACTAAGTCAGAGACACGCACGTACACACAGGCACATGTGTGCATGCATATTCATACATATGCGTACGCACAAGTGCTGCATATTCTCTCATACATGGAAGGTGAAAAAGTTTACTTGAAAGTGGAATAGTGACTACTAATGTTTGGAAAGGTTATTGGGAGGGGGTAGAAAATAGGATGGATTTGATCAGTGCTGTTTGTGTATATGAAAGTTGTCACACTGAACTCCAGTAATATGATTAATTTATACAGGCTAACTGAACCCAATTAGTATGTTTAGTTTATACAGGATAAACATTTTTTAAAAAAGAAAAAGCATAAGGACAAAATGGGCTTACAGCTGATATCTGTTTTAATTTAAATAATACAAAGACATCATTAGTTTATCGTACAGACCTGATAATGGTTACATTAAAAGCAAGCTTACATAAAAAGTAAGCTGACATAAAATTCATTGAGTTTTTTTTAGTGAATAAAGATATAACATTAAATTAAACATCTATGAATGAAATACAGTAAAGCATTATGAAAAAATTCTTGATGAAAGAGTAGCTTTTATTCTAGGAATTCAAGAATTGTTCAACTCTATAAAATCTATTAAGGAGGGCTGGGAATTCAGCTCAGTGGTTAGAGTTCTTGCCTTACAAGCACAAGGCCCTGAGTTTGATCCCCAGTGCGCGCGCGCACACACACACACACGCACACACACACGCACACACACACACACAATCTATTAAGGTAATTCATTTAATAGAAAGGTTACTAGGTAAAAACCTTTAAGGACAAGTTGCACATTAAATACTTGTCTACAGTTCTTTATCCAAAACTGTCAGGATCAGATATATTTTAGAATTTAAGGAGATGTATATATATATATATATATATTTTTTTTTTTTTTTTTTTGTGGTGCCGGGGATCGAACTCAGGCCCTTGTGCTTGCAAGGCAAGCGCTCTAATCACTGAGCTAAATCCCCAGCCCCGGGAGATGTATATTTTAGAAATGAAATATTTTGCTGATTCCATTATGTCTAGAAGAACTAGAGTAGTAAAATATATGCATGTTCACATTAAATGGATAGAGTCTGAAATCAGTTTTAAAATTTGTGCATATAGTAAAAATTTGTAAAATGAAGTACATAGATTGTATATTGATAAATACAGGGTATCATTTAAGGAAACTTTTCAGTAAAACTTTTCATGTAATATAGACTCAAAATATTCAAATACTTATACTTTTATATATTGAATAAGTGCTGCTTAAATCTGGTTGTTTAAGAAAGATACATTAGAATTGACTTTTTGGGCATTTGATGGTAAGCGATAAACAGGATTCTAAAGTAATAAAGTATCATGATATCTGACAGGTCTGAAACAGTCTTTTTCTAATGTCATTGGTTTAATCATACTAGTCCTGCAAGTAGTAGTTTATTGATTGAGTGAACGGCCTTAATTTCTTGATAAATACACATTTTTCAAAAGTAATATTAATGATTCTTTTTGTAAGCAGGAAATTTATCTTCTTTTCAGTATATACATGAAGTCCTTCAAAATCTTCACACATGTTTATTTGCAAAATCTATAATCTTCACACATGTTTATTTGCAAAATCAACAATAGCATTTGCTATTGTTGAATTATCAGGGCTGTGTAAACATTAACAACTGTAAAATGACATCTTCAAAGACTGAGCTCTAAGGAAATCTTGAAATCCTTTGTTCTATGTTTAATAATTGAGGTATAGAATTAAAAATAAAAGTGTGTGTATTTGTCCTTCACTTATTGGTCATGGGCCAGTATTGTATGTCACTATTTTGGGGAAGCAAATGTCAACAACTTCATTTTTTAAAAAATTATTGATTTTTAAAAGTTTTATTTTAGTGGTACATTTTAGGTACACATAATGATAACATTCACCATAAGGAATTTGTATCTGTACATGATATATCTTGCTCCTTTTTTACCATTCCCCTCCCCTTCCTTTAGCCCCTCTTTCCCTCCTTATTTATAAAAGCTTTGTTTCCATTTTTTCCTTCAATTCTCTTTTTTCTTGTCCCTCCTTTCCTTTCCTCCTCCCCCTCCCTTGTTCCTCTTCCCATTTGAACAATTTCTTCCCTTTCCCAATATAATACATTTTAGTCCTTATTTACTTTCAGTTTCTCACATCAGAGAAACAAAAATTTTTAGAGAGATTCAGAGCACCTATACAAAAACAGTATTTTATACATTTCTCACAGTCTACTAATTTATGCTTCTGGTAGAAAGTTTAGTTGAACCTATCAAAAAAAGATTAGTGATTATCCTGTTATCTTTTCTGTTAATAGTTCTATTGATATATAATCACACTAAATAGTTACAAGTCGGTATTTTTTAGTATGTACACAGAGTTGTACAGTCATCACCACTATCTTACTTCCAAATGTTTTTGGTCTCAAAATGAAACAATATACGTATAACTTACCACTTCCTACTCCATATCCCCCAAACCCTGACAGCCACTAATCTTTCTGTCTCTATAGATTTTCCTATTTTGGATATTTTCTTGCGTATAAATGGAACCGTAAAACACATCGCCTTCTGGCATTGGCTTCTTTCATACTGGTATAATATTTTCAGGTTTCGTTGATGTTGTAGCTCCTTAGGTGTTGGCTTTTTCTATTAATGCCAATTTTCCTATAGGGGGAAGTAGGACAACTGCTTCTTAGCATCCTCAATCTCTTGGTGGTCTTAATTGTTTGTTTTTCTAATATAGTGCCATTTTAGAGATATTCTTCCAGCAATGTAAATCTGTTCAGGAACAGGTTTTCCAAACATGAAAACCATTTTCACCTTTGATTTTTTAGATATTTTCACTATTCCACATTATCTCTCTCCAGGTGATAGTTTGAATATTTTCATTTGTATTAATGTTCAGTTCTTCAGAGTACATGCAAGCATGTTTTGAGACAAAAAAGTCAATGGCGTATGTCTATTCTCTGGTGAACAAAAATGTGTTCAACATACTGTCAAGATCTTTGTTTATTTTGTAATGTTTTTTGTATTATTATTATTGCTTGGTAATTATTACTATTATGAAATTCCCACATCCTGCTTTTCTTTTAAAAAATTTGTATAGATTCATTCCCATATTTATTAGATGTCACACAGACAGACCTTGATGAAGCTTTTGAAATGACTTCACCTTCTGTGCCATTGGCCATAATGATTTCTACCCTTCTTGTTATTCATTGGCATATATTTCATTTTTTTCTGATATTTTCATAGTGTAACTACCCCAGAAATTACAAGAATAGCAAAGAGCAGTAGAAGTTGGCAGAATCACTGATATACAGTTGACATGTCATTTCAAGTTGGGTTTTGCCACAAATAATGTTGGTGCTACATTTTTAGGAAAAGACATCTTTCTGGTTTTTTTTTTTTTTTTAGTTTTAATTTTAGTTTGAAAAACCTTTCAGATTTTAAGCTTTAGGATTAGGAATTATGGTCATGTATTTCCTATTATGTTTTCCTCCTTTATGTTCCCAAAGCTTTTTACATATATCTTTATTATAGCATGTGGTGTGAGGACTTGAAGCTATACATTTACATATTGCTTTTTGTGAGGAATAGTGTCTTAATCATTTTTTGTATCAGTGCCTAATAATTAGGAAACACTCAGCAAATGTTTGTCTTATTAATGAATAGATACATTATTCAAGTGATTTAGATGTCTAAGAATGAGGAAATGGTGTAGCCTAGGGCCTACATAGGGAAAACCATGTTAGAATCAGATTATGTGCTTACACCTGGATTGCTCCTTGGGTACATTATGGATATTGTGGTCCAGACGATTCTTTGATGTGGGAGGCTGTCTTGTGCATTACGGGTGGATAGGGTTGCAGCTAGCATGCCCGACTCTACCCAGCAGATACCATTAGCATCTTTCCTTCACCCTCTCTGCCCACAACCCTTGCAATATGATAATAAAAATTGTCTTCATGTATTTTCAAGTGTTCCCCGGGGGACAACATGTGAATTGCTGGCATGTACAATTGTGAACCTTAAAGTCGTGTATCTTATGTTGAAATATTACTCTCATTTATGAGCAGAGAAAGCTAGTCTTCAAGAGCCTCCAATGTCTTATTAGTAAAATGGGGATAAAATAGTAAATAGTTTCTAAAATGAATGTGAGGATTGAGTGAGAGCATGAAAAACTCTTGGCAGATGGTGAGAGTTCTATAAAAGGGAGCTTTGAAATCATACCAGTAATACCTGAACACACAGGGCATTCAGGTGTAGCTTGGATGGTCCTGGATCTATAATAATGTTTATGTGGTGAGATTGAAAAATATTGTGAGTTTTCAATTTAAAAAAAAAATTACAGTAAGACACATTGCCCTTAATCTCCCCAACACTGAATACTCTCCCATGCTTTGAACACTCCCATCTCACTCGTCCCCTTGTTCTTGCCGCTTTCTGAAGTGATTCTTTTTCATGTCTTTAGTTGTTCTGTTCAGGATGCCTTGATATTCTGAATCAATTCAAAACGTCTACCTTTCATAGTCAGTTTGACTTTGGGGAAAAGTTATGAGTTCCACAGTATCAGATCTGATGAGTAAGGTGGGTGAGGGCACACCACGACATTTTTACAAGCCTGTCTTTCCATTGGATGGAACTTTACAGTAGCACTCACTGTTTTGATCACATCTCATAAAGATACTCATGAAAAATGAGGGTTGGGGATTTAGCTCAGTGGTTAGAGTGCTTGCTTCGCAAGCACAAGGCCCTGAGTTCGATCCCTGGCACACACACACACAAAAAAAATGACTTGCAGAACTGCTTCTGAAAGTGGCAAGGATGATGAGACGGTGTGTTTGAAGCAGGCAGGAGTATTTTGAATGTCCATTTGAAAACCCAAGTTGAAATTGAACTGCCATTGTGACAGTACAAGAGGTAGAGCTGCTAAGAGGTGATTAATTCACGAAGGGTCCTCCATCATGAATAGATTAATGGTGACTAGATTATGGTGTTCTGTTATATAGAAACGGGAAATGTTTTAAGATAGTTGGAATCAAAATGGAGCAGTCAGAATGCCCAGTCTAATAAATATCTGAAAGAAGCAATACAGACCTTTGTAACTCACAGAGGAGGAACCAGGATAGAGTTGAAAGCATATGGATTTTTAAATCAGATCAGAGTTAAAGTCTTGATTCTGTGAAACAATAATTGTGAGACACTGGGCAGGCAGCTCAATGTCACCACGTCTTTGTTTGACCTGAAAATTGGGATAATAATGCTCACCTGGAAGTACTCTTGTGACGGTTTGAGACATTGTGTAAAGTTTAGCAGAAAATATTAGGCACTCAGTATCAGGCAGCTATAATTTATAGGGGGAAAAGGAGGGAGACCAGAGATGAATTGTCTTGGAGGATAGAGGAATAGTGTAGACAGTGAGTAGAAGCAATGTGATTTTGTGTGGATGGAGTGTTTCAGTGAGCAGCCTAATTTAAATTTGATTGTAGGGATAAGTAAATTTTCTTAAGCGAGGGAGGCTTCTAGCAAACCAGCCTTACATTTTATAGCACCGCTGGGCATCCATGCAGGCCATTTATAGTTTTTATGAGCCTAGATAGATTTGGAACACTTTGGTTTGCACTTGAATACAAAATCCACTTCCTCCAAGAAGTGCAATGAAATATGACGGAAGAAATCCCTGATATTGTTTATACTGCTGCGTGGATGTGAAACATGATGAATGAGAGTAATAGTTGGTAACCAATATTAGATCATGATGACAAGAAAATTCATTGTTGGGAACTTTGCTATAAAGAACGGATAGTACTATCAATCCTTTTTCATGGTCAGAAAGTTACTTTTTTTTTGAGAAATTATCCTTTCCACTTCTCCTTTGCTTTTTCATGGCACCGTGGTTTGATTTAATGCCTTTCTATTGATGCCTATTTTTGTACAAAGTTCCTTTCGTTTTTCTAATGCTGTGCCACTCATTGCTGATCATTAATTCAGAGTACTGGGGCTTGCAGATTTTATTAGTGATTTCGATAAATTTTTTATTAGTGTATGTTTTTTGGTTGGTATGTGTTTGCCTATGAAATAGGCATGAGCTTTATAGTTGTTTTTGGGCTGTGGGACTTTGCTAGTATAACATAACAGATTTAAAATCTGTTCCATCTAACTCTAATCTCTTTTCCATTTACTTATGGGATTTAGTGTGGGACTGGGATTGAAATAAATGTGATCTGGTGCTTTTCGAATGCCTACATCTCTTCCCTTTGCTTCTGAAAACTGTACCTTGCTTTTCTGTTGGAGGCCAAGACTTTCTACTGTCTCATGTTTCTATTGTAGCATTAATCATGGTCCTTCATTAGAAAGGCACATCATAAGTTTTGCCAGAATATTTCCTTCCTTGGTCACGAGCATAGTTGTATAGATTGGTAGTTTTATTCATTCACCCAATAATAATTATGGACTGTCTACTATATGTTAGGCACTAGTTTTTATTGTGGATTAACGGTGAACAAAATAAGATGTCTGTACTTATGGAATTTACTTTCTAATTGGGGAAGACATGCAGTAAGCCAGTACATGTAAATATAATACAATGTCAGGCAATGTTATTATTTTTTAAAAAAATATGGTGGAGGATTGAGAATGATAGGGGTGGTGAGCCATGATTTCCAAAAGTGAGCTCATGGAAGATCTCCGTGATTGAATGACATTTGTTCTGAATGAAGTGAGGTAAAAAGCTGTACAGATATTCCTTGTTTAACAACCTACCTGTTTAATAACTGTTCAGATTTACGCCTGGCCACTTGGACTTACAATCTTTTTTTTTTTCTTCTTTGTACAGTTCTATATGTCTTGTTCATAGAGCCTCAATCTCTTTTTTTACAATGTACAATGTCTGTACATTACACCTTATTTGTACAGTACTGTAAGTTTTGCTGATTGTACTGTAAAGTATGGTACTACATTTTTATATTGTTATACATTACAGTACTGCTAAGACTTATGCCAATAAAAGCAAAATCGGCAAATTGGAGTTTCCTTTGACCATTTCTTTGTTCTGAATATTGTAATGTACATACAATATACAATTCTTCACTTAACAACCAATTCAATTGATGACCTAGTTGCTGGAACAGAGCTCGGTTGTTAAACAAGTAATGGCAGTATTAACATTTTAGAAAAAAACACTCTAAGTGGAGAAAGTATAAGTACAAAGTTCTGAGGCTATAGCAAGGTTGATGTGACTAAAATGGGAAGGATAAGGATAGAAGGATAGGAAATGAGGACACAGAAGTATCCAGAGACCAGAAAACAAAGGAGCTTGTAGACTGTAGAAAGGAAACTGAGTTCTTTGGACAAGTAAAGGGAAGACACTGGTTGGATTTGAATATGACCAAGAAGGCTTAATTAGAAACTTCCCTGAGATATAAAATGTGGACACTAAAAGGAAAAAAAAAGACGTTGGCTTTATCTTTGGAATAATAAGCTTTCAGGATGATGTAAGATGGGGCTGCTATGGGTATCTTCCTGGTCATATGAGAAGCAGTTACAGCACTGAGGTAAAGGAACCAATATGAGAAAAACTGAGATAGAAGATGGGCAGGAAGAGAAAAAGCTCTAATACAGAGCCTGCCAAAAAAAAATGTAAACACACTTCAGGAAAAGAAAAATAGTAAGATGTTTTTTCAACAGATGGTGTTACCCTCTTGTGGGGGATCTGAGAGGATGTCATATATCACAGAAAACTCACTACACTTCTGGTATTTAAAGAAGAAATTGCAAATGCATGTACAGCTATCACAGTGACCAAGGTTACCCAAGCATCAGTTCACTGTACTAATAAATGTCTAGAAGTTAATGGCCACCACTTTGAACATCTCTTATAATTGTAGAGGCCAAAAGTAATGTATTAATCTCATGATGTCTCAGTAAATTTAGTATTAGAGTATTCATACAAGTTTCTCTTTTCTTGAAGTGTGATTACTTTTTTGTTTTTTTTGGCAGACTCTGTATGTGACTCTGGATTCATCCATTCCTGAAATACATTTTGTTATTTGAACTAATAGATACTTGGTTTAACCTCCTTTGAGTGGGAGTTGAGTGAGACCATTTGTTACCTAAAGGATTCCAAAAAACCCTTGTTGTTTTGATAGCGGCTATTACAAATAACCACTTTTTATTTATTATTCTATTACTGTGGTGGACAAATTCTGCCATTTTACTACATTACAGCATTTGAGTCTCGTCCTAATTCTGTGAGGTAGGCAAGTGATAATCTCTTGCTTAGCGATGAAGAAGGAGGCCAAGGGCAATGTACCACATGGTAAATGTGCTCAGTGTTAAATAGGGAGTAACTGGAGAAGCCTGAATTTGAGAGAGATTCTGTGTGACTATGAAATTTATACTTTTCTCATTATTCTCTCAAATTTAGTAGTTAATGTCATGGCTTTAAAAATAAGCCCTCAAATTCTTTCTTCTTTTCAAGAGGTGGAACTTAAGTCTCCTCCCTTTGAGTGTGAGTTAGACTCAGTAACTTGCCTCTTAATTCAGGAGGGAAACCAAAAACAGCACAATGACAGAGTGCAACTTAGGCATTGAGGCCATAAAGGTAATGTGACTTCTGTATTCTCTCTTGGATCACTCATTCAAAGTGAATCCTGGCGCCATGTCATAAAGGTTCTCAGTCAGTCCTGTGCAGGCCGGTGTGGGAAGGGTCTGAGGCTTCCGGCCAACAGTTTTGTGAATGAGCTACCATGGAAGATCCTCCAGCTCTGGTCCGATGGCCTTCAGATGTCTGCAGCCCTACTTGCAACCTCATCAGAAGTCTTGACCCAGAACCACCCAGCTAATCTCCCTGGGTTCCTGAACCTCAGAAATTCACCATACTTTGTTGTTTTGTTATAAGGTAATTTGTTGTGTAGCAACAGACAACTTCTCAGAGTTCTGATCAGCTCTGATTTCTCATTGCTGTATTTTTAAAAATCTCTATCTTCTCACCTTCATTAGTAAATTAGTGTGATTTATAATGGAAGATAATGTCAAAAGTTCAGATAGGTATACGTGTTTCTCACACACACATACACACACAATTTAACTGACTTTATTTCAGAATTGATATTTACTTCTCTGAAGAGGAATATTGTGACTGTGATGATACACTTCTATGCCGATACAATAGATCTAACAATTTGAGTTGGAACTCTAAGGAAAAGGGCAAATAGGCATGTCGTAGGCACGACAAACTTCTTTATGGATCATATTATTAGATTAGTAGATTAGAAAACCTAATAGTAGGTCTCTATTTCTGTATAAACATGACAATATTTAATCAAAACATTGTAAATAATATGAACAAATAAGAACTGATTTAAATATTTACCATATGGAAGTGGTATTATGGCATACCAAGCAATACCTTAATGGATTACTATACCAGTTTTAAAAATTAAAAGTTTTTCTGGTGAACCCAGATGTAGCCTCAGAATCTGCAACACCACGGGGCCCCAGGATACCCGTGTTATGGTTTATATCTAGATGGCCCTACAGCCTCATTGGCTCATAGGTGGGGCTTTTGGGATGGGATTGGATCATAGGGGCATGATGCTTATCATTGGATTACTCAACTCATGCATTTATAGCTAAATGTGATTTGGGAGGTGAAGCCTGGTTGGAAGAGTTGGGCCACTGGGGGTGTGGCCCAAAAGGCTGTATCTCCCTTGATCCTTCGCCTCTGCCAGGCTGTAAGCTGGTTTTCTCCTGTCATGCTGCCCAGCCTTGGATCAAGCTGACTGTGGATTGAAACCTCTACAAATTGTGAACCAAATCAAGCCTCCCTCCTCTAATTTGCAGATGTTGGGTATTGTGTCTCAGGTACAAGACAGTAAGTAAGACATCACATTTTCCAGTTTTCTTTCTAAATGTTGCTGCATGACTTGGTCTTACCAGTGAAATGTATGTGTGCTGAGATACATGAACTTTTCTATTACCTTTAGTTTCAAGATGATCTGTTATAAACTGATTTGTCAACTGCAAATGGAGATAATTGGTGAAAAATTAAGTGTTTACAGGTTACTTTCAAGTGAGGTCATAAGTTGGTTTTGTAGCAAATTCTTTTTTTAAAATTAATTTTATTGGGACACTTTAGATATACCTAATGAGCACATTCATCTTAGGGAATTTGTACCTTACATAATATACTTTGATTCTTCTTGTTTCCCCATTCTCCTCCACTTGCTTCAACCCTTCTTCCTCTCCTTATTTACAAAAACTTTGTTTCCATTTTTTCTTCTATTCTCCTTTTTTACTTTTCCCTTTCTTCCTTTCCCTTTCCCTGTTCCCCTTCCCATTTGAACATTTTCTTCCTACTTCTGAATATCTAGAATAGATTCTGTTCCTTATTTACCCTTTAGGTTTCTCACACAAGGGAAAAAAATGCAGTATTTAAACATGTGTGTCTGATTTATTTCACCTAAAAGTATGGTTTCAAGGTCCATTCATTTACCTAAAATTGTCTCAAGTTTATCTTCTTTTTGGCAGAGTAGTACACCATTGCATGTAAAAACAACATTTCATCCATTCATCTGTTGATGGGCATCTTGGCTGTTTCTAAAATTTAGCTCTTATAAATTGTGCTGCTGTAAACATGGGTGTGGATGTATTGCTATGATATTTTTTGGGAAGATACCAAGAAGGGAAACAGCTGGGTCAAATGGAAACTCTAGTCCTAGTTCCCTGAGGAATCGCCACATTGATTTCCATAGTGGTTGCACAAGTCTACACTCCCACCAACAGTGGAGAAGGGTTCCTTTTTCTCCACAGCCCCTCCAGCATTTGTTATTGGATGATTTGTTATTAATAGCCATCCTTTTCGGAGTGAGATGGAATCTCAGTGTTGTTTTAATTTGCATTTCTCGAATGGGCAGTGATGTTGGACATTTTTTCATATATTTATCTTCTGTTTGTATTTCTTCATCTGAAAAGTGTTTATTCATTTCAGATGCTTATTTTTGGATTAGGTCTTTAAATTTGGGGGGTCTGATTTTTTTGAGTTCTTTATATAATCTAGATATTGGTCCTTTGAGGAATAACTGGTAGAATTTTTTTTCCCATTCAGTAGGTGTCTCTTCATTATGTTGATAGTTTCTTTTGCTCTGCAAAAGCTTTTTAATATGCTATAGTTTCAGTTGTTGATTCCAATATTTCCTGGGTAGTTGCAGATTTGTTCATGAAGTCTTCGCCTACTCCTGTGTCTTCAAGAGTTTGACCTATCTTCCAGCAGGTTAAGTGTTTCTGTTTTATTATTTAGTTCTTTCATCCATTTGATTTTAGTTTAGCACATGATGAGAGATACAAGGTTAGCTTTAAACTGGGGCATGTGGAAAGCCAGTTTTTCCAGCATCATTTATTTAACAGGCTATCTTTCTTCCAGTAAAGATGTTTGGCCCCTTTATCAAAATAAGATGGCTGGGTGTGTTTGGACTTGTTACTGCATCTTCTAATGTGTTCCATTGGTTCTGGGGTCTGTTTTTGGCAATACCATGCTGTTTTTATTACAGTAGCTTTGTAATATAATTTCATGTCAGGGATTGTGATGGCCCCTGCTTTGCTTTTGTTGCTCAGAATTGCTTTTGCTATTCTAGGTCTCTTTTGTTCCAAATGAATTTTAGGATTGTTTTCTCTAATTCTGTGAGGTATGTTATTGGTATTTTGAGCAGGACTGAATTAAATCTGTGTAACAGTTTTGGGAATATGGCCATTTTCACTATATTGGTTCTTCCTACCCAAGAGCAAGGGATATCTTTCCATTTTCTGACATTCTTTTTGAAAGTACTGTAGTTTTTGATTTATAGATCTTTTACTTCCTTTGTTAGATTGATTCCTAGGTACTTCATTTTTTTTGAATGATATTTTATTTATGTATTTATTTATTTATTTATTTATTTTTAACCAAGAACATGTATTGGTATATTGTACATATAATGATCACATTCATCACATTTATTTTGTACCTGTACATGATGTATCTTAGTATTCCCACCTCTTCCCCACCCCTCCTCTCTGTTCCCTCCTTCCCTATTTACACCAGGTTTATTCATATTTTTCCATAATTTCCCTTTTCTTTCTTTTCTTCCCTTTCTGCTTTCTCCCTTTCTCTCTTTCCAGTTCTCCTCTCCTTTGTATATTATCTTCCTTTTATATAATATCTATTATACCTATTTGTCCCTATTTACAGTTATGGTTTCTCATATCAGAGAAACAATTCAATGTGTGCTCGTGAGTGTCTGATTTATTACACTTAATAGTATGTTCTCAAGGAACATTCATCTACATGCAAATGACTCTAGTTTATCCTTTTTTTATGGCAGTATAGTACTTCATTGTGTAGAAAAGCCACATTTTCTTTAGCCATTCATTGGTTGTTGGGCATTTAGGTTGTTTCCAAGACTTAGCTATTACAAATTGTGTTGCTATAAACATGGTTATACATATATCCATGTGGTATGACGGTTTTAATTCTTCTGGGACGATGCCCAGTAGGGGAATAGCTGGATCAAATGGAACCTCTAGTTCTAGTTTTTGGAGGAATCTCCATATTGATTTCCACAGTGGCTGGATCAGTCTACATTCCCACCATTCCTTTCTCCCCACAGCCCTGCCAGCATATATTATTGGTTGATTTTTTTCATAAACACAGTTCTTTCTGGAGTGACATGGAATCTTAATGTTGTTGTGATTTGCATCTCTCAAATGACTAGTGAGTCTGAACACTTTTTCATATATTTATATGCCACTTTTGTTTTTTCATCTAAGAAATGTTTATTCATTTCAGTTGCCCATTTTTGGATTGGGTCTTTAAATTTGGGAGGTTTGATTTTTTTGAGTTCTTTGTATATTCTAGATGTTAGACCTTTGTCTAATGGATAATTAACAAAAAACTTTCCCAGTCTGTGGGTTTTTGCCCTGCTTTATTGGTGGTTTCTTTTGCTGTGGAAAAGCTTTTTAATAGCATGTGGTCCCAAGCACTGATTCTTTGTATTGTTTCCCGTGCAGTCTGGGTTCTGTTCATAAATTTTTTCCCAACCCCTGTGTCTTCGAGGGTTCTTCCTATTCTATTCCCCAGTAAATTTAGTGTTTCAGTTTTAATGTTTAGATCTTTGACCCACTTCGATTTGAATTTAGTGCATGGTGAGAGACATCTCTCTAGTTGTAGTTTTCGGCATGTGGCAAGCCAATTTGTCTAGCACCATATGTTAAAGAGGCTATCTTTCTTCCAGTGAGGGTGTTTGGCTCTTTTGTTGAAGATGAGGTATTTGAGTGTGTTTGGAGTTCTTTCTGCATCTTCCAGTCTGTTCCATTGATCCTCAGGTCTGTCTTTTTGCCAGTACCATGCTGTTTTTATCACCGTAGCTTTATAGTATAGTTTTAGGTTGGGGATTGTGATGCCCCCTGCCTTATTCCTGTTGCCCAGAATTGTTTTTGCTATTCTTGGTCTCTTCTGGTTCTAGATGAAATTCATGATTGTCCTGTCTAATTCTTTGAAGTATGTTAATGGTATTTTGATTGGAATTGCATTCAATCTGTATAGGAATTTAGGAGGTATGGCCATTTTCACTATGTTCCTACCAAGGAACATGGTATATTTTTCCATTTTCTGATATCCCTTTCAATTTCTCTTTTTTTTTTTTTTGTGGTGCCAGGGATTGAACTCAGGGCCTTGTGCTTGCAAGGCAAGCACTCTAATCACTGAGCTAAATCCCCAGCCCAATTTCCTTTTTTTGAGTACTGTAGTTTTCGATATAAAGATCATTTACTTCCTTTGTTAGATAAATTCCTAAGTATTTCATGTTTTGATGCAATTATGAAAGGTATATCTTGTGTTATTTCTTTCTCAGTGAGTTTGTTATTTGTATATAGGAATGCTATTGAATTTTGGGTGTTGACTTTGTATCCAGCAATGTAACTGAATTTAGTTATTAAATCTAGCATTTATTTGGTGGTATTTTTGGGGTCTTCTATGTAGAGTATCATGTCATCCACAATTAACGATAGTTTAGATTCTTCCTTTCCTATCTTTATTCCTTTTATTTCTTTCTCTTGTCTAATTGCTCTGGCTAATGTTTCTAGAACTATATTGAATAATAGTGGTGATAGTGGACAGCTTTGTCTTGTTCCAGATTTTATTGTGAAAGCTTCAAGTTTCTGACCATTTAGTGTGATGTTGGCTGTTGGTTTGTCATATATGGCTTTTATCAGATTTAGATATACACCATCTATTCCTAATTTCTGAAGTGTTTTTATCATGAATGGGTGTTGGATTTTGTCAAAAGCTTTTCCTGCATCTATTGAGATGATCATGTGATTTTTTTCTTTGACTTTGTTGATATAGTGTGTTACATGTATTGATTTGCATATGTTGAACTGTCCCTGCATCCCTGGGATGAATCCTGCTTGGTTATAGTGTATAATCTTCTCGATAACTCGTTGCATTCTGTTAGCCAGTATTTTGTTGAGAATTTTTGCATCTATGTTCATTACTGAGATTGGCCTGTAGTTCTCTTTCTCAGCTGGATCCTTTTCTGGTTTTAGTATCAAGGTAATACTTGCTTCCAGGAATGATTGTGGAAATACTGCTTCCTTTTCAATTTCATTAAAGAGTTTGAGGAATAGTAGTATTAGATCATCTCTGAATTTATTGTATTATTCTGCTGTGAAACTGTCAGGACCTGGGCTTTTCTTTGTTGGTAGGTTTTTAATTGCCTCTTCAATTTCAACGGCTGATATTGAGTTATTTAGTATTTTTATCCCTTCTTGTTTTAGTTTTGGTAGATCATATGTTTCTAAGAATCTGTCCCTTTCTTCAGTATTTTCCATCTTTTTTGAGTATAGTTTTTTGAAGTAGGTGTTGATGAGCCTTTGGATTTCTGACAGGTCAGTTGTGACTTCACCCCCTTCATTTTTTATTGCGTGAATTTGGGTCTTTCTTTCCTTTTTTTTGATAAGATTGGTTAGGGGTTTGTCTACTTTGCTTAGTCTTTCAAAGAACTAACTCTTTGGTTCATTGTTTCCTTGTATTGTTTTCTTAGTCTCAATTGCATTGATTTCAGCTCTGATCTTAATAATGTCCTCTCTTGTATGAGCTCTGGGTTTGATTTTTTTCCCTAGATCTTTGAGGTTCAACATTAAGTTGTTTATTTGAACTCTCTCTGTCTTTTTGATGTGGGAGTTCAATGTGATAAATTTCCCCTGTAGCACTGATTTCATTGTATCCCACAGGTTCCAGTATGTTGTATTGTCATTATTATTTAACTGTATAAATTGCTTAATTTCTTCTGTGACCCAACTGTTATTCAGAAGGATGTTATTTAGTTTCCATTTGTTTATGTGTTTTTTTGTTTGTTTATTTCTGTTGCCATTGAATTCTATTTTCATTGCACTATGGTCTGATAATATGCATGGGATAATTTCAATTCCCTTACATTTACTTAAGTATCCTTTACGAACTAGTATGTGGTCTGTTTTGGAGAACGTCCCATGTGCAGCTGAGAAGAATGTGTATTCTGCCGTTGTGGGGTGGAACACTCTGTAGACATCTGCTAAGTCCATTTGCTCACAGATTTGATTCAATTCTGATATTTCTGTGTTAATTTTCTGTGTAGTTGATCTGTCTATTTGTGACATTGGGGTATTGAAGTCTCTCATTATAATTGTATTAGTATTTATGTGATCTTTCATGTTCCTTAATATTTGTTTTATGTAGTTAGGTGCACCGATATTTGGTGCATAAATATTAATGATTGTGATTTCTTCCTCTTGGAGTTTTCCCTTGAGAAGTATGTTGTGACTGTCTTTGTCCCTCTTGATTAGTCTTGGTTTGAAGTTCACTTTGTCTGAGACTAGGATAGCTACCCCTGCTTTTTTCTGGGTTCCTGTTGCATGAAATATTGTTTTCCATCTTTTGATTTTCAATCTGTGTATTTTCTTTTGGGTTAAATGTGTCTCTTGTATGCAGCATATTTCCTGATCTTCTTTCTTGATCCATTCTGCTAGACTGTTTCTTTTGATTGGTGAGTTGAGACCATTTACATTGATGGGTACAGCTGTTATAGATTGACTTATTTGTCATAGATCTTTTCTGTTGTTGGTTCTGCGTTTCACCTCAGTTTAATTGCATTTCTTGCCTGGTGGATTCTTTTTATTAGTGTCCTTGTAATTACAGTGAACTTTTTCCTTTTCCAGGGTATCCTTCAGAATATTTTGAGGTGGTTTGGAGGTCATAAATTTATTCAGTTGTTCTTTGTTGTGAAAGTATCTTATTTCATTGTTGAATTTGAAAGATAGTTTGGCTGAGTACATTAATCTGGTTTGGAGATTGTTTTCTTTTAAGGCTTGAAATATTTTGCTCCAGGCTCTCCTTGATTTAAGAGTTTGTGTAGGGAAATCCGCTGTGATTCTGATGGGTTTACCTTTGTAGGTGATTCTTTTTTCTCTAATTTTCTGTATTTTATCTTTTTGTTGATTTTCTGAAGTCTTCATTATTATATGTCTTGGTGTAGTTTTATTTTGGTTATGGGTAATTGGGGTTCTATATGCCTCAGTTATCTGTACATCAAATTCTTTTTTCATGCTTGGGAAGTTTTCTGTCATTATTTCTGTAAATAATTTTTTTAGATGCTTCGCGTTGTCTCCTGCTTTTTCATTCACTCCTATCACTCTTATATTGTTCTTCTTTGCATCATCTTGTAGCTGTTGTAGTGACTTTTCATATTCTGTAGCTATTTTCAGGAGGTGTTTCTTTTCCTTGTCACTAATTGCTGACCTGTCTTCTAGGTCTGAGATTCTATCTTCGCTCTCATTGAATCAGCTGTGTATACTTTCCCGTGAGTTTTTGATTTCTTGAGTATCTGTTTGGATCTGTTTCATGGGTTCCATTTCTTTGCTAAGTTGAATGTTCAGGTTTTCCATTGTTTTTCTAAGCTCCTCTGTTTTTTTTAATCTGTGTCTACTCTGAACTCACTAAGCAAGTCTTTTATTATGGTTGTCATCTCTTTTTTGACTTGGACAATTATTTCTAGTCTGATGATCTCTACAGCTGTGCCTATCTGCTTTTCAACTTCTGCTGCTATCATATGTGAGTTTTATTAGGTGTTTTCAGATTTCCTCTATGTCATTGTCCTCTGTATTTGTTGTGGGTGAGCTGGGGGTCTGGGGTTGTGTTTTGCTTCTATGTCTTGTCATTTTCTTTGTATACATATGTAATTCACCCCTTTTAGCTTGTTCTCCATGTTGATTTTTTATTTTGTTCGTGGGAGGTTACATTAAGATATGTATTAGTGTTTTCCTAGGAAATGTCTGTTCTTGCCATTTCTTCTAGGTATATGCATTTCTTGGCTCTTATGAACTTTATGTCTTCAGGACTATCTTCCATGAGAAGGGCATGGTTGGCTCTACGTGGTAGTGGTGGCTTGGAAAAGGGGAAAGATAAAGAAAGTAATGAAGAAAAGCTAAAAAAGAAAAAGAAAAAAATGGGGCAGCATTGAGCAGAAGATAGTGTCACCAGTGTTGAGTCCTAGATTTTATGCATGTTAATGGATTTAGACCCTGCCAGTTCACGGGCAGGTGGGAGGCCCGCAGTGCAGTTGCTAGGGCCAGGCACATGGCTTGTGGAAGCCCAGGAAGCAGGCTTTCACCTGTCCAAGGTGTTCGTGTGGTCAGGAGACCTGTAGTGCTGTGTCTGGGATGCAAGTGGTGCCTAGGCAGGCCCCTGATGCTGACAGTCCCACTTGGAGGCGGCCAGGCATTTGGATGGTATTTTGAAAGGTGTTGTTTCCCTAATTTCTCTCTCAGTGAGTCTGTTATTTGTGTACATTTTTTATTTTTTAATAATTTGTTTTCTGCATTGCTGTTTGTAAATTGCTTGTGGTAGGTACTTTTATTACTAGTGTCAAGACCTTCTTAGCATGTGATTACTTTTCAGAGATGTCTTCTATGTTTAGTTGACTCTTTGTCTTTTGAGCCTGTCCTGTGATCCTGTCTCTTCAATTTACTATGAATGAGAAGTTGCTGCCTATTTGGACTAGCACCCAATTGTTTGGTACTGGACTATGGTATTATTTATGACCCCCAAATAATCTCAGTATTGGCATACAAGGAAGAACCTCTAATCAGAACAACTATGTCACTTTGTATAAAGTACAATTAGTAGTAACAGTAGCATCAAGCATAGTCTAGAAAATGAGATACTCTGGTAACTGTTAATTTGCCACCTGAAATCATAGGTACGAATTTATACTTACATAACAAAATCTAAAATAAATCAGAAAATTATGTACAGTAAATATCTGTTAATACAGAGATTTTACCCTTATTGGGGAATATTTAAAAGGGATACGTGGAGAAACAGAGAAACTAAAGAAGAGAAAGTGATTGGAAGCAAGGCTGACGGACAAAGGAATGGTACTGTAGCTTTGGGAAACTGGTGAAGAACACAGGAGGGGAAAGAAAAAGGAAAAGACAAAAACAGGAGCTAAGCAAAATAAAGAAAACCTCAAAATGATGTTCACACTCATGAAAATACAAAACCAATGAAGAAAAAGAAAAAGCATGAAAAACAAAGAAAAAGAAAAGTGATCTCTCTGTGATTTCAAGTCTGTGATTATCTTCTGGGGTCTACAGTTTTTTGGTAAGTTCAACTCAGGGCATGTCTCTGCTGTGACTAGTAGACAAAGGAGGCACACAGCCCAGATCCATGCTGGGTGATTCTAACCAGCCTGCAGTAGGATTAGGATAGGAAACTGCATAATACTAGCAAACTTGCAGTAGGAATAAGGCAGGGCACTGACTCTGGTGCATTCCACAGAAGTTCAGGCTGATCGTGGCCTCTGGTTGTAGATCTGGGATCTGAGTTGTTCAGCCTACAACTCTCTGGGTGTCTCTTGCTGGCCTGGCTCAGGCTTCCTAATCTTGGAAGTCTCCCATGGTCGTGCCTCACCCAGTCAGTGGGAGCTCTGAAATAAAGCAAATCCATGGCATTCTGAGTCACAGTTTCAGTTAGACCCTCCCTAAAATGATGTCTTACCATGTACACTTTCCAGGGGAATTTTGGACTACAGCCACTCACCAATTGTACCTCACACTATCCACTGCTCCGTTCCACTGGTACATTTCCCTCTGGAGACCTCTGGAGTCACCTACCTTAACTGTGTCTCTGTAGATTAGAGCCTTCTCTCTCATGCCACGAGCTAGGAGTCAACAAGAAAGTGCAGTGTGCCACCCCCTTTTTCTGCATTGAGGCCTGTCTCTTCACTTTCCTGATGGGCTCCAATTCTCCCTTCAGGTGCTTCCTGGGTCTTGGGGATCGACCTCCCTCCTCTTCATTCCCACGTTGTTATATTCCAGTGTCTGAATTCCAAATCTTGGAAGGCTAATTTGCTGCTGTTTACCACTCTGCCATCTTCCACAAATTCCTGAAAATTCTTAAAAATCTTCTCAATTTATTTCCCTTTGAGTTGAGATCGGTATCTGTGCATAAGGTTTTCTCAATGTACTCTGGAAACAATTTCTCTGGGAGGTGAATTGGGTTATTATTTTTTTTTCCTAACTCTTTGTGCTTTCCCAGTAAAAGAATGATATATCTGCACTTTTTGCTATATTACTTTGATGCCTCCCTAGCGAGGGAGGAATATACTTCCCCACTTGATTAACTACAAGAGCCGATGTGAGAGCAAACAAAATTTTAAATGTTCTTGTGTTGTTGGTTTGGCTTTTTGCGTTAGAAGAACATATTCCAGGTAACTGGATGCATGAGAATAAACTGACAATTTAAGTGATCAGAGTATCTTCTGAAGCCTGAAGCCAGGTCCAGCTTGTCCTAGGCAAGCTCTGTAGAATCACAACCTACTTGCAGACTTAGGAGTGAGAAATAAATGCTTATTTCTGTAAGCTGCTGAATGTAGCATATATTTATTACACAGCTGCGTTTTAACAAAAACTGACAAACTCAGTAAATACAGTTGTCTAGAAAGTTTATTTTATGTGCAAAATATTGAAGGGAGAAGCAAAAGAAAAAAGTCTCTCAAAATTAACAAGTTGTTAATTTTGAGAGGAAGAGTAAGAGAAAGGCTTATTAACAAAGATGACAAAGACAAAGGTACTTGATAAAAAAGAAATCAATAATGAGTCTTTACGAAGTAAATAAATGTTTGTTCTTGCATTACAGTTGCTATTTTTTTTTTAACATCCTTACACATGCCCTTGAGTCTGAACTTCAACTCGCTGAAAATAATCTCTGCCAATGTTTGCTTTTCGCTATCCTATATGGCTGGGGAAATACTTTTGGAGAGACAGTACCTTTTGCTGATAGACCCTAGTGGGTAGATATTCCTCCAGCATTTTATCTGAATGTTTATTCTCAAATAATTAATTAAAAGACAGAATTTTCTAAGATGAATAGAAGACTTGAAAGTAAAATCTGCCAGCCATGTGACTATAAGAAGGTTGTTCATGTTTACAACAGTTTTGTGCAGCTCTCTAGTCTTGAGTTCTTTAGATATGATTTGCTCTTAAAATTGTCATCACATACAATCTGTGCTGTTATATATATGTATAATTATATATATATGTATATCTTCAAATGGAGTATTTTCTTACATGTATTTTATAAGTTTAAAAGTCATTTTATTTACATTTATAGAAGTTGAAACCCAGCACCACTCAATGTGGCATAGGCAGCCAACCAACTACTAGTATTTGTATCTCTTCTTCCATGATTCAGAATTGTTGCCAAGGATTTATATTTCCATCTTCTATCTAGATGTGGTCCAAAGACTAGATATTATCACTGAAGTGTGAGTCACTGAAGTGTGAAGAGTGGTGTCACTTTTGGGACCAGAATTGCAAGAAGTGTGTCTATTTTGTGCATAATTTTATCCCTTTTCCAGCTGGAAGTTAATTTCAAGTCCCTCAAGAATAGAAGAACCATGGAAGGAAATGCTTGGTTTCCTTACTCACCAGGTGGATGAAAGTAGGTCACAGATCAGGAATGTCCTCCCCCAACTGTTCTGTAAGGGCAGTTGTGAGCTACAGTTGTATACAAGATACACACATTTTCAAGCTCATTTATAACAGCAGTCGGCATCAAAATATATAACTGACTAGAAATGAAAAAAAAATCTCTTATATTTTATACCACCCTTGGTACCATTCCTTGAGGTTGGAATCCCGTATGTTCCCCAAAAGCCTCATTATGTGGAAGGCTTGGTTGCTGTTGGGCTTTTGCAAAGTTACCAGATCTTGAGAGCTCTATTTTCATCATTGGATGAATCCTTTATTGAGATCATAGTTAGGTGGCATTATTGAGGAGGCAATGGAAACAGGAGGTAGAGTGCAGTTGCAAGGAGTGAATCATGGGCATATGACCTTGGACTTGGGGACATATACTTTGTCCTTAGCTTCTTCTTATGCTGCACCCCAAGCCCCCTGGTTCCCAACTGCAAAAAGAATTGTGAAGCACTCCTATGTTACAGCAATCAACATTACTAACACTAATTAATATGCCATGTATCCCAGAGAGATAAATTCTCAACCTGAACTCTTCTTCTCAGGTTCCTCTCTGAAAGTAGTAAAAGGAACAAAAAGAAAACAGTAGGTGGGTCTGCTTTGTTCTACATACCTTTCCACTGCAGTGTGTGGCTTTACCTCACATCCACAGCCATGGACTGAATCCTCTGGAACCATCAATCAAAACAAACTTTTCATCCTTTAAATTGTTTATGTCAGGTATTTTGTCACAGCAACCAAAAGTGGACTAACATACTATCACTGATAAGTATATTACATATTTGGAGATATTATTTTAGTGCTTAGATGGGCTGATAAAATGTCATGTGAATGATGTTTTCTGTTTTATTCCTAGATTCTTGCTGGCAGTTAATTTGAGTATCCCTTTTTTCGTTTAAATGTTTAAAACCTGCTATTAAAATATTGCTGACTTTGAAATGCTATGAAACCAAGTCAGCATTTATTTTGATTCTTGGTAGGAGTACAGTCAAATCATATTTCATTATTAATAAAAGGAAGTGACTGAGAGAGGTCAAGTAAGGCATGTACCTCCTCAGCATGCTTTCAAAGTGACAAGTTACTTAATTGAACATTTCTGTCTCTCATTAAAAAATATTCATGTGTTCTGTTGCCAACCTGTGGTTATCTCTGATGACCCAGCATAACCCTGGGACAGCTCCAGAAGGAGTTTCTTAAACCCACCTGCTGTTTTCTTTTTGTTTCTTTCACTACTTTCAGAAATGCACCTGAGGAGAAGAGTTAAGGTTGAGAGTTTATCTGTCTAGGATACATGGGATATTAATTAGTGTTAGTAATGTTGATTGCTGTAACACAGGAATCTTTTACAGTTCTCTTGGTTAGGAGTCATCTTTTGCTCTTGCAACTACTCTTTTTTTTTTTTAGATTTTTATTAAAATTTATCCAAAGTTACACAAACTTACAGGCAATTACACAAACTTACAGATCACAATTAATTGTACCTTTTGCTTATGACAGTGAGCAATGTAAACAACTCCCTACATACTGCAGTAAGTCACAACTATATAAAATTACTATAGTGCCCAGTGTGTGTGTCACTGATTTAAGTTTGGGTTTTTAGGTTCTTATTTTTAAAACATCATTATTCCGCTGGATTCCCATTCCCCTCCCCCTTTGCCCTCTTCTTGTTCTCTTGAACCCTTTGTCTATTAGCTTATATCTAACACTTCATCTTTTTGTATCCATTGTTTACTCTTTTCTTTTGTTTGTATTTTACCTCACTAAATAGGGATACCATGTGGTATTCCAGCTTGTGAGACTGGTTTATTTCACTCAACATTGTATTTTCCAGGTCCATCCATTTTCCTACAAATAACTCTAGTTTGTCATTTTTTATAGCTGAATAGTATTCCATTATGTAAAGATACCACAATTTGTTTATCCAGCTATCCATTGATGGGTATATGGGTGGCTTCCAAAATTTAGCTATTACAAAGTGTCCTGCTATAAGCATTGTAGTGCAAGTATCTCTGTAGTATGATGTCTCTTGCTCTTTAGGAAAGATACCTAGTAGGGGAATGGCTGGGTCATATGGGATTTCTACATTCAGACTCTTGAGAAATCTCCATACTGATTTCTCTAATGGTTGTACTAGTTTGCATTCCCACCAACAGTGTAGGAGGGTTCCGTTTTCACCACAGCCCTGCTAGCATTTGTTATTGTTTGACTTCCTAATTATTGCTATTCTTTCTGGGGTAAGGTAGAATCTTAGAGTTGTTTTAATTTGCATTTCTCTAATAGCCATAGATGTTGAATATTTTTTCATATGTTTATTGGCCATTTGTATTTCTTCCACTGTGAAGTATCTGTTCTTTCTCTGGTCCATTTCTTGAGTGGGTCATTGGTTTTAGGTAGTTTAATTTTTTTGAGTTCTTTGTATATTCTAGATATTAGTCTTCTGTCTGAGGAGTAGCTAGCAAAGATTTTTTTCCCATTCTGTGGGTTTTCTTTTCACCCTCCTAATGGACTCTTTTGCTGTACAGAAACTCTTTAGTCTAATGTAGTCTCATTTGTTGATTCTTCTTGTTATTTCCTGTGCAATTGGGGTTCTGTTTAGGAGGTCCTTTCCTACTCCTATGTCTTCAAGTGTTTTACCTATTCTGTCTTCCAGAAGGTTTAATGTTTCTGTCTTGATGTTTAGATCTTTGATCCATTCTGATTTTTATTTATATATGGTGAAAGATATGGGTCCAATTTCATTCTTCTACAAACTGGCAACCAGTTTTCCCAACACCATTTGTTAAATAGGCTATCTCTCCTCCAATGTATGTATTTGTATCCTTTGTCAAAGACCATGTATTTGAATATGTCTGGAGAAGTTTCCATGTCCTCAATTCTGTTCCATTGGTCTACCTATCTATCTTCGTTTCAGTACCATGCTGTTTTTGTTATTATTGCTCTATAGCATAGCTTGAAGTGTGGGATTGCTAGGCCACCCGCTTTGGTCTTATTGCTCAGTATTACTTTTGCTATTCAAGGTTTCTTCTGTTTCCATATAAATTTTAAGATTGTTTTCTCTAGATCTGTGAAGTATGCTGTTGGTATTTTGACTGGAACTGCGTTGAATCTGTATAACAATTTTGGAAGTATGGCCATTTTAACAATATTGATTCTTCCTAACCAGGAGCAAGGGACATCTTTTCATTTTCTGGTATCCTCTTCAATCTCTTTTTTCAGAGTGCTATAGTTTTCTTTGTAGAGGTCTTTCATTTCTTTAGTCAAGTTAATTCCTAAATATTTCATTTTTGTTGAAGCAACTGTGAATGATATTGTTTTCATAATTTCCTTCTTATCCTGTTCATTGTTGGTGTATACAAATGTTAATGATTTTTGCTAGTTGTTCTTATATCCTGCTACTTTGCTGAAGTTGGATATTAATTCTAGGAGCTTTTTGGTGGAGCTCTTTGGGTCTTCAATGTAGAGTATCATGTCATCTGCAAACAGTGATAATTTGAGTTCTTCCTTTCCTATAAATATTCCTTTTATTTCTTCTTTTTGCCGAATTGCTCTGGCTAAAGTTTCAAGTACTATGTTAAATAACAGAGGTGATAGTGGACATCCTTGCCTGGTTCCTGATTTTAGAGGAAATGCTTTCAGTTTTCCCCCATTTAGTATGATGCTGGCTGTTGGTCTGTCATAAATAGCTTTTATCATATTCAGGTATGGTCCTTCTATGCCTATTTTCTTCAGCATTTTTATCAGGAAGTTGTGTTGGATTTTGTCGAAGGCCTTTACTGCATCAATTGAGATGATCATGTTGGTTTTGACCTTGCTCCTATTTATGTGGTGAATTACATTTATAGTCTTTCCTATGTTAAACCATCCTTGCATCTCTGGGATGAAACCTACTTGATTATGATATATCAGCTTTTTTTTTAAATTTATTTTATTTTTACCAAGAACATGTATTGGTACATTGTGTACATAATGATCATAATCAACATGGTTATTTTGTATCTGTACATGATGTATCTTGGCTTTTCCCCCCTCTTCCCCTCCCCTCCCTTCCAGTCACCCACCCCTCTCTATTTGCAACAAGTTTATTTACACTTTTCCATTTTTTTCCCTTTCATCTTACTTTTCTTTTAGCCTTCTTCTTTATACCCCTTTTCCCTATCTAGTTCTCCTCTCTTTTGAATACTATCTCTTTTTTTTTAACATAATATCTATTATACCCCTTTGTCCTTATTTACACTTATGGTTTCTCATATCAGAGAAACAATTCGATGTGTACTGATAAGTGTCTGATTTATGTCACTTAATAGTATGTTCTCAAGGAACATCCATTTACATACAAATGACTCTAGTTTATCCTTTTTTATGGCAGTGTAGTACTCCAT
>PVJO010009286.1:0-70341 GCA_004026905.1 Hystrix cristata
TGATTTTAATTCTTTTGGGAAGATACCAAGAAGTGGAATAGCTGGGTCAAATGGAATCTCTAGTCCTAGTTCCCTGAGGAATCTCCACACTGATTTCCATAGTGGTTGTACCAGTCTACATTCCCACCAACAGTGGAGAAGGGTTCCTTTTTCTCCACAGCCCCTCCAGCATTTGTTATTGGCTGATTTGTTGATAATACCCATTCTTTGTGGAGTGAGGTAGGATCTCAGGGTTGTTTTGATTTGCATCTCTCGAATGACCAGTGATGTTGAACATTTTTTCATATGTCTATCTGCTGTTTCTACTTCTTCATCTGAGAGGTGTCTATTCATTTCTGCTGTCCATTTTTGGATTGGGTCTTTAAATTTGGGGGGTCTGATTTTTTTGAGTTCTTTATATATTCGAGATGTTAGTCCTTTGTCAGAGGAATAGCTGGCAAAAATTTCTTCCCACTCTGTGGGTTGTCTCTTCACTTTGTTGGTAGTTTCTTTTGCTGTGCAAAAGCTTTTTAACAAGATCAGGTCCCAGTTGTTGCTTCTTTATGATATTTCCTGGGCAACTGGGGATTTGTTCATAAAGTCTTTGCCTACACCTATGTCTTCAAGAGTTCGACCTATTCTATCTTCCAATAGATTTAGTGTTTCTGTTTTAATATTTAGATCTTTGATCCACTTTGATTTTTGTAGTATAGTTTTAGGTCAGGGATTGTGATGGCCCCTGCTTTGCTTTTGTTGCCCAGAATTGCTTTTGCTATTCTAGGTTTCTTTTGGTTCCAAATGAATTTTAGGATTGTCTTCTCTAATTCTGTGAGGTATGCTGCTGGTAATTTAATTGGTGTGCTGTATTTCTGAATCCAGCAGTTGAGGAGCTCTGCTCTGCCTGTCTGAATGCAGAGTGCTGCATTTGGTGCCAGAGCTGTCGAGATGAGTAAGAGTGGTTCTCGCCTCTGAGGAACTCATTGTCTGGTCGGGAGGATCTTTGTCTTGTGCTAGGTAATTTCTTTTTTAACCAGTACATCAAAATTGTACATATTATTGGGGTACCGTGTATGTTCAGTACATACCTATGTTGCATACTATTTAAATTAGGTTAAACATTTTATCTCAAGTATTTATCGTTTCTTTATGGTGAGAATTTTCAATCTACTGTTATCTGTAGTCACCATACTATGCAGTAGTACAGAGTGTCATGTGAGACTAGGTAATTTACAGAGAACAGAAATGAATTTTCTCATAGTTCTAGAGGCGAGGAGGTCTGAGATCAAGACACCAGCAGGTTTGGTCATCTGGTGAGGGATGTTGCTCTGCAGCAGTAGAAAGATTTTAATCCTAATTTCTAGGGAGGAGCCCTTATAGGCCAAACACATCTTAATACTCCTGCATTGGCAACACCTAAATTTTAGAGGATGTCTCAGTCACTGGACAAAATACCTGCAATTTAAGGAGAAGTTTATTTTGGCTCAGGTTTCAGAGGGTTTGGTCCATGGTTGGCTGGCTGCCAGGGAGAAGTGGCCTGGCAGAAGGGCTTGGGGGAGACAGCTGCTCATCACACAGCGTCCAGGAAGCAGGGCAGGAGAGCAGCATGGAGAGGAAGGGTCAGGACCCAGATATTCACCCACAGTCATACCCTATGACCTGGCCAGACACACCCAGAAGCATGCTTTACCAGCCCCGGGTGACTCAACCCAGCCGAGAGTCCTAATGAATAGTCACCAAGTCCAGGCTCCTGAGTGCCCACCTGGTCAGAGAGGGCTTTACGGAGGTGCAGGGTAAGTCCTGAAGAGTGAACAGAAGCTTTGGAAGTAGAAGCAGCAGCATGAGCAGGAACAGTTGTCATCAGCTCCTCTGCTTGGTGTTCATGGCTGTTGGATAGGCAGGTGTGGAGTGTGGTGCAGAGAGGCCAGAAAAGCTGATGGGAGCTGGATCTCAAAGGCTTTGGACTCTGTCTTGTGGGCAGTTGCAACACTGATGCATCCCGTGCAGGCAGCATCCAAAGCAGAGTGGGAGATCACGAGGCTGTGGGTAGGGGGTAGAGCAGAAGGTAGCAGGAGCTGAGCCAGGGCAGCAGCTGTGGGCTGCAGAAGTCGCCTCCTGCAGTTCTTAGTACCAGGGCCGCCTCCTGCTTCCTATTGAAAGAGCCGGGGAGCCAGCAAGAGATGACATTTGACCACAGGAATGAGGAAAGCAGAGATCGTAGATGTGTCCAAAGCTGGGAGGACAGGAAGGGACAGGGCTTGCCACTGTATCTGTGGGACTAGAGCGCCAGTAACTAGCCTTTTCCTGAGCTGTGCCGTGTCCCTTGGAAGCTGAAGTACCAGTGACTCTACAGGGAGCCAGTAGAAGACGCTCTGATTTGCTCCCTCTGTTTTCTAAGTCTGTGATGCTGGAGGTGCACTGACCCAAGAAACAGATGGAGGAGGCCCAGATGAGCAGCAAGGCCTCTGGGCTGGTGTGGCCTGTGCTCCCGCCCCTGCCGTCTGCACCCCTTGTCCTTTACTTTTCGAGTCCATTTACAAACCTGAGATGAGTGAGAGCCGTGGCTTTTCCTACCATGTGATTGGAAGCGACAGAAGCGGAAGGAGCCCGAGAACCATCCTCCACATACTGCAGCTTCAGAGCAGCATCGGTACTGTGAGAAACAGACTCAGAACCAGCGAGAGCTGGTGGGAGCCCACTCGGCATGGCAGATGCCTGGTACCTGCGGCGGCGCTCCCCGCCTCACCTGCACCCAGTGCCCAGACCTTGGAGGAACCGGGTCCAGGGCCGGGTGCTGAGGGGACAGCTGGCCCTCTGTCAGCCACCCCCATTCATGGGGGAGCAAGCAGGTGAAGAAGGGGCCTGTGAAGAGCTGCCTCCAAATGACAGAGGGGAGAGAGCAGCACAGTGGTGAAGAAAATCATCTTTTAAAAGACACGTCTGTGTGGGCTGGGGATTAGCTCAGTGAGTAGAGTGCTTGCCTTGCAAGCACAAGGCCCTGAGTTCGATCCCCGGCACCAAAAAAAAAAAAAAAAAAAAGACACATCTGTGGAAGACAAATGCTGCATGTATGACAGGGGAAGGACTACTCCTCCGTGCTGCAGGGGCAGCGCGATGTAATGAAAGGGCATGTTTCCTAAAGGGAGGTGGAGGAAACTGCTGGAAACTCGGATGCATGAACAGAGTTAAATCCTGCACTGGACTCAGAAGCAAGCTAGAGCTCAGCGCCACTTTCATACAGTTTAATTCACCCTGTTCTGAAGATCCTTTTACCGTTGCAGAGTCCATCCTTTTCCATCTGAAAGCCATGCCACGTGGCAGAGATCAGTAGCAAAGTACCAGTAATGGAGCTATGCTTTTGTAAAATTGAACTCTTTAAAGAGCTTTACTGTGGGAGGCTGAGGCAGGAGGATTGCTGCAAGTTCGAGGCCAGCTCAGGCTACATAGTGACTTGAATGCCAGCCTGAAGTACATAGCAAGACTCTGTCTCAAAAACTCAAAACAAAAACAAAAAAACAAAAAGCACTGTTCTGTCTTCTTATCATGAGCCTCCCTTGAGTGGCTTTTTTTCCCGGTGCCCTCCCAGGCCATCATCAGAATTATTTGTAGTTGCCTATTGTGAGTTGAGACTGGTGGTTGCACCCATTATCCATTTCTGTTCTTTTTTGTAGTAACAGAATTTCTGATAATGTTTGGGCATATGTCCACCTAGAAAATATATTGCGTTCTGTAGCTTTTCTTGCAGCCAGCCAGTGGAGCTACCCTTTCAGTTTAGGTACCTTCACAGGAAGGGATGTTAAGCATCTGTCAGTGTCCATTTGGACTGTGAGGAGGAACCACGTGCAGACAGTAGAGAAATACACAGTGAACAGGGCTGGGCTCCTGGCTGTCCAGAGTCCCTGGCAGCCCTGGACTGTCTCCTTCTGCATGTCGTCCATGGTGAGACAGGGAGACGTATGGAAGCCGCTCTGCTCTGGGGTTTTCTCAGTGTGTAGCCACGTTGACTCCTGGCAGCACACCAAGCAGCATAGTTTGTAGCATGCTCTCAGGGCTACAGGGTCATGCTGTCTCTCTCCTGACCTTGAAGTTACCTTCCTAATGTCCAGGTGTATGTTTTGACTGTGCTCATGATTCTAAAGCAAGGGTGCTACTCTCCAAGCCAGCTTCTTGACGCATCTGTTTTTTAGGCACTTCTTCCTCTTGCACATTAGAAAAAGTCAAGAGTACTCCTCTGCCTTTTCACACAGCCGTAGAGCCCCATTGAAGGCTTTATCCCCCAGAAATGTGGTCTCCCTGCTGCTGCGTTGTCCTGGAGACCCTATTCTCCTGTCTCCAGTTACGGGTGAGGTAACACAGGCCCCTGCCGAGATCTTCTGTGCGGCTATCTGCATCCCGCTACAGCACTTGGCTATCTGCTTTTCTTCTAAAAAGCTGACCACTGGCTTGTGTGGCTGGCTGCATACTTAAATCTCCCTTTCCTCCCTTCAGATCGCTGTGATACAGTGGAAACATAAACACCAGAACAGACTCAGTGCCCCTAGAAGTCACGGAAATACCATTTGTGAGTCTGTGTCTCTTATTCCCTGTTGGAGATTAGCGCCAGGACGAACATAGTCATTGGGAGTGTGCTGGTCGCGTCTGTGTGTCGCCGTGCTGGTGACCCTCCCAGGCCCAAGCCGCCTTCCCTAGGAAGGGAAGCCAAGCCTGGCTCTTCTCCAGGCAGGGAGACCACTGAGCACACACATGGCATTTTCTGTTAGGAAGCACTCTTCAGGATTGGCCCCTCTGGAGAGGAGCAGAGTGGGCAGCAGGAAGAGTAGGAGTGTTGAAGAGAGGGGGACGGGCCATGTGTCCGTAACAGGACTGCTGGTTCCTGAGCAACTAACTCTTCTACTGCAGGCCCCAGGGCTAGACTCAGCCTTTTCTCAGCCAAGGCCCTGAAGCAGGGGAGAGTAGAGGACACCTCTGCCCATTCATTGGCACATAGTCTCTGATCACTCATACTGCAGTGGTCCAGTCAGGTACTTCGGACAGAGTTTGTGAGATCCATATGGTCTGCAGAGCCTCAAATATTTGCTGTCTGGCCCCTTGCAGGAAAAACTTGCTAAGATCGAAGCATCCACTATTATGATGCATCTATCTACCTACCTTCCTTCTCTCTCTGTCTCTCTCTCTGTCTCTGTCTCTGTCTCTCTCTTTCTTTCTTTCTCTTTTCTTTTCTTTTCTTTTCTTTCTACTGGCGATCAAACTCAGGGCCTTGCGCTTGCTAAGCAAGTGCTCTACCACTGAGCTAAGTCTGCAGCTGTGATGCATCTTTCTCATGCATCTGAAATGGTTAAGTTTGGTACCATTTTGGGGAGAATTGGGAAATAGTCACATCATTTTCTGTGTTCTGCAATTCAGAAGTGGTTCTGTTTCTTTAACTAATTGTGTTCATGCTGCTGCATGCAGCCGAAGTTACATGGTTGGCCCATCTGGTCTCTGTCCCATCCTGCACGTTCTCTAAAAGCCCGCATACTTCTTCTGTGACTGGGGCAGTCTGGAAATGGTCCTCTCCATGCCTCTCCTGCTGAGTCCCACTCTGAAGTGCGTCATCTTCCTCTGTCTGGGGCCCAGTTCCTTCCTCTCTAGCAGCCTGGATCTTCTCCAGACAGCTCTGCTGTCTTCCCCCAGAGGAGGAGGAGTTCGGGGCTGTTGGAGCCTTCTTCCTCCTCTGCTTCTGTGTCGCTCTGTCTGCCTCCTTGACCTTCCGGCTGTCTCTGTGCCCCGTGGTCTCTGAAGCTGCTTCTCCAGAGGGTTGTGATCCTGGGTGACCCCAGTCTTCTGGTCTCCTCCACCAGGCCTCGTTTTCACCTTTCCTCGCAGGTTGATTCTTGTCCTTCTAACCAGTAACTTTAGCTCACAGTTCCTCATTTGGGCTTTGTGGCGGTTACTTTTCCTCCACTTTTCCAAGGAACTCTTCATTCCCTGTGCTGCTCAGCGTGCAGACAGGAGCTGGCCCTCAAGCTCCTGTCCCTGCAGTCAGCCTGTAGTTGTACACACAGACTCTCATCTCCCTTGGGCAGGAAGAGACAGAGCTGTGGCCCCTTTCATGTGAGCACGGAGTAGGGAGAGCCTCCACCCGAGTGACCTCGGTTAACGAAGACCAGAGCAAGGAGCAGCATGTTGGTCATGTCAGTTAGCTGTGTACCCAGACTCCATGATTGCCCTCACTATAGCCGGCCTGCCAGGAGCTGGTTCCCAAAGAGGGAGATTGAGTAGTCCTGAAGGTGAATTGGAATGTGAGGGGAGCCTTTCATTACCCTGGGCCCCCAACATTAATTGTCTTACCAAAACTGCTTAATATATTTGTTTTTTAAAAGAATTGTTTTTATTGAAATTTCTTTGTTTTTCTAAGGTCCATCAGATCATCAAAACTCTCAGAAAACACAGTTATTGTTGGTGTGGTACGCAGGTAAACTGCCCTTGTGGGGTTTTGTCGTTTGTTTTGTCGATGTTGAAATGCAGGTGTCACTGTAGTGCTTGCCCCTGCCAGGGCTGAATTGGGGCCGGCCCATGGTGGCTGGCTCCTTGGAGGGCTGGCCTTTGCTTTGTTCTTCTGCATTTTCATTTTGCTGCTCCATTAGCGCATGCAGGGAGTTCTGCTCTCAGGTTAAGCTTCTGGTTTTAAGCCTCCTTTCAGTGTGGAGCAGGCGGCTATGAGAGTGCCCTTCCCCAAAGTGGGGTATCCAGGGGAACCACCCCGGCCTCTAATGCCAGGGACCTGTGTGGAGAGGGCTTTTTCCCTAAGTGGGAGGAAGGAAAAGGGGGACATACGCAGGAGGAAGGCAGGTATTCAGATAAATATTACTTAGCATACATGTTTTTATAGACAGAAGAAATGTTTCTGTATCATTTAATTTTTTTCCCCGAGCTGTGGGAGAGAAAGGTTTTATGTTTTTGTTTTTGTTTTTGTTTTGTTTGTTTGGGGGCGGGGTCTTCTGTGTTGCCCAGGCTGGACTCAAACTTATGATCTTCCCCCTACCTGCCCACCCAACTCTTTGCCCAGTATTGGGATTATAGACATGCCATCACGCCTGGCTGGATTTTTAAAAACTAAACTGGGAGTAGAAAAAATATGAGAGAATTTAATTTTGTTTAAAATATTTACATATTAAATAGGTGTACACACACTGCTCTATTCTAGCTGTTAATGTAATCTCTGTATCAAATATTATAGCAGCCAGGTATAGTGGTGTGTACCTGAGTCCCGGCACTCAGGAGGCTGAGGCAGGAGAATAACTCACACCTGGGTGTTTGAGACCAACCTGGGTAACATAGTGAATCTCCATCTCAAAAAAAGTATCACAATGGTATATTTCCAAAAAGCTAAATATGAAATAAAAGCAGAAAGTGATCTTCAACTTTATATTCACATATTAGCCTAATTCATCTAAAAATGCTCATTATACGACAGTCGAAAATGTTATGTAAACTAGTGACTGTGAGAGGAGAGATGTCGCTGATGGAAGCGTGTCTGACCCTTACTGTGTTCTTTTGAAGGGCGGACAAGGAAGAGTTGTCTGTGATGCCGCTCATTGCTGCTGGCTTTACGAGGGTGAGTGCCTGCTTCTTGGCTACACAACTATACCTGCATGTGAGAAGGTATTTTATCTCAGGTCTGCGTCTAGCAGGTTTTGAGTTTGGGAAAAAATTATTTCCTTATGCTGTGTTACAGTGTGGTTTAACTTTATAACGTGGCAATCTAATTTTTGACCCTTTACTCTCTTAGTCCTTCAAAACTATGCCTGCCAAAGTCTCTTAAGTGTAATAAACTCATAGTAGCGTACTCTTTACAAATTCTATCATAGAGCATGCTGTTTTAACCCTTACGTGTAGGTATGATTTTCAAAGCCAGTTTGAGGATTCTGGAAACAAGGCAACCCAAACAGGGCTCCCTTTTTCCCCACCCCCAGCTCCAGTCTCTTGATTTCTCCTAAGCCCAGTGGCTGCTGGGGACTGTGGTCAGCTGATAGCAGAGGGCTTGGGAGTCACTATGGGGAGATGCCTGGGAAGCCGAGCCTTGACAGATCTGTAGCCCCCAGCTCAGCAATGGGGTGGTCCCGGAAGCCGGGCCCCAACTTTAGTGGGCTGTGTGGATGGTGCTCCTGGGCACCTGTAGCGGCAAACATAAATCCTCCCAGAGGAGGGCTCTTCATCTTCAGCCTCAGGGGTTGCAAATTGAATTTTGATAAACAAAAACCTGACAACTGAAAAATTTAAAATGTACGCAGTAGGTCAGAAGAAATAACCTAGCATGTATCAAAGATACATAATCACAGGAAATAAGTTAGAGGCTGTGAAACACAGAGAGTGGAATGTCACAGTTTAGGGTGTGTATAACTGGGGTTCCAGAAGAGGAGGAAGAATGAATAGAAGAAAAATCAGAAGAGTGCATGGCTGAGAATTTTCTAGCACCGATGAAAGACTAATCACAGATTCAAAATTTCCAGCAAACCCAAAGTAGAGTAAATTAAAGAAAAGGTTACATAATGCTGAAAGTGCAGAGACAACCAGAGAGAAATCTCAAACTCAACTAGAGAAGAGAGATTATCTTTGGAGGAGTGACAGACTAATGATGAGCAGCTTCTCTGCACCAAGTGGGAACCAAGATGGTGGGTAACCCTGGCCGGTCCAGAAGGTTATACCCAGCATGAGTCTTCTAATATGAGGGTAAAATAGACTTGCAGAAAAATGGAAGCTGAATTCATAATTAGCAGATCCTCACAAGGAAATCTTAAGGGATGCAGTTCATCCAGAGGAGGCTGGGAGGTTGTTCAATTAGAGATTACATGGAGAAAAGGTCTGCAACCCAGTCATACTCTCAGCCAAGTTATTGTTCACCTTCAGGGCAAAAGAATGGCGTTTCTTTGAGGGATACACATAAAGTTAAGATATATATTTGTCCAAGATTCCTATCTGAGGAAAATAACCCAGAAAAGGACTCAGACTGTCCAAGCACAGAAACTTGAAGATGCCTGCTATGTGCCTGCCCCTCCCACTGCCCTCTCTCCTGGCTCTCCCTGCCCCTTCCACACAGCAGCGACATGTGTCTCACTCAGTAGGTCTGCGTATGTATAAAACTTCCCAGAAGGGCAGACGTGGCCTGGGACATGCACTACTTGTAATAGAAGGGACGAACCCAGGGAAGTGTTAATTCTGGCTCAGTGTGTAAACTGTGCAGTTGCAGCAGCCGAGGTGCTGGCCAGGGTGTGGGGAGGAGGTGGGTGGCAGCGCTCATGGGCTTCTCTGGGAGATGTGGGGGAAGGGCAGCTGCAGGAGGATTCTGCGGACTTCATCTCTGTGGGAAGGTGCCAGGTGGAGTGTCACTCTGTGGGAGGGACTTCATTCTGAGGGGAATTAGTATCTTATTTTCAAAGAACAGTAAAAACGTCGCTGCTTTTGAGATTATTGAAAAGAAAGGTAACCATTAGTAGAGCAGAAAAGTTTACTAAAGCTTCTAAATAAGGGAGGAATTTTCAGCAGCTCGATCAAACTGGCAAACAAGAAGAAACAGTAGTGTCTGATCAGCCACGAGCACAGTGAGACAGGAGGAGTAGCGAGTGCGTGGGATGGGCTGGAGTTTCTCTTCAAAGTCAGGCTGTTAGACTGGGTCACAAAACAATTCTGTGGTGTTTATAAGGCATTTAAAGTGATAGGAGCTTAATACTAAAGGGTCAAAAGTTAGCAAGTGAAAGCAGACAGAACACAGAGATAATGATATCGATACCAGATATACAGAACTTACGATTTTATGCACATGCAATTTTATATAAAATGTGCAGATTAGGTTGTTACTATCACATAGTTTTGTGGATGTGATCTCACCCTTGTTTGACGGCCTCCACAGCAGGCACACATAACAGCACCTGTCTTCATCCCCTGGTCTCCAGCAGTCCCATTAAACTGTGTGGAAAAAGTCCAGGGAGGCTGCAGGAAAGTGAGGGCTCCTTCAGGCCCAGAGGCCCAGCTCGGAAGGTGTTGGCTGCCTGTTCCCTGTGGGCCTTGAGATCATCCCAGCCACGTAGGAAAGCATTCCCAGTAAGAAGCTTTCCCAGGTGACTAGAGACCGTTAGATCATTAGTCTAAGCTGGTGAAACTGGCTTTGGCTTTAGACAGGGATCTCAGAATTGTCCATTTTCTAGCAGAATTTAAGGGACAGACAATTTGCTGTGCCTTGGGGTCCTATGCTCATCTGCAGCTACCCAAGGTCACTAAACCTTGTATTTATTTGAGGATTCAAGGAAAGCCTGTAGATGCCATGTTGGAAACTCATATGTTTGGAAAGCACTGTGTTTGAAATTCCACACAAGGAATGGGTGGGCAGGAGAGAGCATCCTGCCAGACGGTCTAGTAAACCAGTCCTCCTATTTTCTTAGCATTACTGAGTTCACATGGAGCTAACTTGAACATTCACAAGGAACCGACACACCCTTCCTGCCCTCTCGCCCACACCGCTGACCAGGATGTCTCCTAAAGCCTTAACAGGACCGCTGTCAGGTGCAGGTGCCCCTGAGAACTCTGTGGTCACTTCAGGGTACCGCCCCAGGGCGTGGAGGCGAGTAACCCAGCATGGTAGCGAAACCTCAGGGACCCCCAGAGCTAATCTTCTTGTCCAGAGTCCTGAACCCAAACCCTCATGTGCTGAAAGGAAGCTCATGCTAAGCACAGCTAGGCCCAGTGGGAGGGGATCCTCCCAGCCTTCCAGTGCGCAGGCTGTGTGTAAGCTTCGGTTTAGAACTGAAAACCAACATTACCGTGAGATCTGTGGTGTTCATGGACTCTCAGCTGTTTTGTGGCTTAGTCGTGCTGTAGTATCACAGAGCGAAAGGAGAACCTGCCTCCTACTACATGTGGGCTGGGCACTGGGGTGTTAGCTGACTGAGGTCTCTCCGGGTGGGGTTTGTGTTTTATGCTGAGTGAGCATTAGCATTCCCTAAAGGACATCCTTGGAGAGTCCACTTTAGTTGGCCTGGGGAGAAGCCTGCCTTTGGGTATGTTTTTATTCACATGGGAATAATTCTGTATGTAGAGCGCCTCAGGTGGGGCCCCCGAGGAGGGAGTGACATGCCTTGAGGAGAGCAAGTCAATCTGATCAGGAGGTCTGCAGGATTTGTAGGGTGGGGCCAGGAGGAGGGACTTAACTGCTGCTGAAGCAGAGGGAATCGCAGTGAGCTTTCGGAGGCTCCTGGACCCACTTCTCTCCCCTGCATGCCCTATGAGGTCCTTGGGACAGAAAGGAAGCTTGGAGGGACAGCAGAGAGGGGCTGTCAGATACAGGGCAGAGCAGGGCTGAAGGGGAGGGGCAGGCACAGGAGCAAGACGCTCCTCCTCTGCCCATGTGTGCTGAGTGCTTTTTTACCTTGATTTCTACCTTTGGTGGATCTGTAACATTCATACCCAGTGAAAGCTGTGTTCACCTGGGAGGCCATTTGTCAAAGCGCATAAATACACACGTGTCCTCATCCTCACCCCCAGCCCTCCTCTGCTGGAGTGTCCCAGAGTCTGTCCACCTGCCCCTGCAAGGTCAGCAGTGAGTAGCCATGTAGGCAGCAGCGTTCTTGGGACTTCTCCTGGGGCCCTGGCTCACGTGGGCAGTGGGTTGAGCATCTTCCATGGTATCAGTCACAGAGGCTGGAAAGCATATTGCCTTTGCCAGACCGCTGGTGAGAAGGGCCACGTTTTCGCCTACAGCCCTGGGGACTGATACCCAGGACCAGCCGGCCTCGCCTCCCTGCCTTAGATGGCACTAGCTGTTCTTCACATTGGTGCCGCAGAGTGTAGGCAGAATGCTTCATCCGTTGTCTCTGTCCCTGGGGTGAACTGCTGAGGAAGGAACAGCACTATTTCCCTTGCTTTACAGCTGAGGAAGCAGGCGAGGCAGTGTGGGGGTAGGGTGTCGAGTGCCCTATTTAGGGTCCTACAGCCTTTAGGCATGAAGCTGGGGCTGGATTTTTAGTTTGTGCCATGCCGAGACAAGACCCCGACCACTGTCCAGCGTCGGATACCTGCCCTTGCCACGGCAGTGAAGGTGGTGCCCACAGGGCCCCAGGTGGCCAGCAGCAGGCCTGCCTCTTTAGCCTTAGCGTCCTCCTCAGCCAGACGGAGTGTTGCCCATTTACTGTGCAGGTAAGAGGAAGAGCTCGTCACAGAGACAGGATGAGTAAACGTTCCGAGTACGTCCACTGGATGAAGATGCTGCTGGCCTTGCTTGTCCACAGACTTTGCATCAGGAGATTCCAGCAACTGCAGATCAGGGATCCGTGGGGAAACTGGCTTTGGTACTGAACTGTACAGAAGTTTGCTTGTCATTTTCCCCTAATCAATACAGCGTAAGCGTTTAAATAGTATTTACATTGTACTAGGCACTGTAATTCTGGAGATGATATGAAGCATATAGAGGGTGGTACAGGTTATATGTAAAATGCCATTTTTGTAAGAGGTTTGAGCCCCCGAATTTTCGTATCTTGGGGCTGAGTGGTCCTGGAGCCTGAGGGACAGCTTATGTGCAAGGAGCAGTGATCTCTGAGATACCATCATGCATCATGTGAGACTTTATTTGATGGTAGAATGGGCCCGTCTTCTTAGAACTGTGTCATTTGCTTTGTTGCGGGATGTTTCTATTGTGTAAAGATTAATATCTGAAACACCCAGTGTCCACCATAGTAAGGGACCCTGGGCAGATGCACAGCTTCTGCTGGCGCCTTGCCGTGGGGTCATCAGCCAGCACTCTGGAGGGCATATAGGTAAAGGTTGCTAGACGAGAAGTTCCCTCTCAGCCACACGTCAGGTAGAAAGGCCGTGAGTTTGCCTGAATTTAAAGTTCCCTTTCAGCCACATGTCAGGTAGAAAGGCCGTGAGTTTGCCTGAATTTAAAGAGGACAAAATATTTTTCCTGAGTTTACCCTGAAAGCCTAAAATAACTAAGTCTCTGGTTAATAAATTTCTTCCTCTACATATTCCAGTCTCTCCTTTATCGGTGACACGCAGACATCCAAAGTGCTCTTAAGGCACTGAAAGAAAACCTTATTTTTTAAAAAGCTAATTTTATGTCCATAAGTCCCGTCTCTCATCTCCTGTTTATCCTTAATGATTATGAAGTATTTTTTAGATTTCAGTTGCCAAATCAAGAAATTTATTTAGAAGAATTATTTTTTATTGGCATACATAATTCACAGATGCTCTTTGTTTATCCACAAAAGTCCCCTTTCTGTTTCCAGAGGTATATAGAAAACCCCAGCATCATGGCCTGTTACAATGAGCTGCTCCAGCTGGAGTTTGGAGAGGTGCGGTCACAGCTGAAACTCAGGTAACTCACCCCTCGGGCACCTTCGGGCCATGCAGGCGGCTGCCTAGGGACCTTGTGGCCCATAACTGACCTCCGGATAGGGGGCGGGTGGTGTGGTGCCCACTCCTCAAACAGGCTTTCTGGGGTTTGTCTGGGTGTCTGATAAGGGCGACATTAGTGATTGGAGAATCACATTTAAACATGGGACCTTAAAATAATAGTAAATGAAAAAGGCAGGCTGTAAAACTACACACTGGGTTTTCTGTCTGGTGTTCTTAGAAAAAAATATTTTAAGTATATACATATACTCAGTGTATTGTTATCTCTGTAGACGATTTTTTTCTTCTCTATAGTAAACATTTTATAATTTATTCATGTGAAACAGGTTTTCTTCCCAGTGAAATGAGTTCTTTGTAGTGTAAGAAAAACAGAAAAATTAGCAAAATGATGTCAGGTTGACAGAAGGAAAATAAAGTCAGCATTTCCCTGTCATTCTGTCTTTGTTCTTTGGATGTCCTGCTGTTTGATATTTCCTTGACCAGCAATCAGTGAGAGAATTGGGTCATTCTGTTTGTATATGGCAGAGGCAGAGGAATGGGGATCAGATGTAGAGTATTAAGATAAAAGTAGGGTCCCACATATGGGGAAGGAAGGTTTTCACGGACAGAATGAAGGTGCTTGAGTAGCAGGCAGAGTGAGTTAGCGAAGCGCATTCTCTTTAAAGGCTGGCGTGACGTAAGGAAGAGCTCCTTATGTTGCCAGGCTGGCAAGGAAACTTGAGGTGGATCGTGGCCGTGGGCCGGCCTGGTCACAGCACTCCCATGGGGAGTGAGGCTGCTGCCCTCTCTCAGGGGAGGAGGAATTTTGAAGCAGGTGATGCTAGACTTTATTTAATCCAATCAAGGTAACGGAAAATGAGACTGACTTGCGTCTCGGATCTCACAAGCAGCAGAGGGCAAAGCTGGTCCTTTAGGTTGTAACCCACATTCACAACTGCTGCAGTCTTTATCTTTCTCCATCTAACTGACCTCCAGCCCTTCAACAAGGCCCTGAGTTTGATCCCCAGCACTCCCCCCAAAAAACCCAACAAAACAAAAAATAAAGACCCAAACCTGAAATGCTGTTAAAGTTTTAGAAAACTGACAAATGGAGAAAACCACTGTGTATATGTAGCATATAGGTCAGGCACTAGATTAACATCCAAAAAAGGGAGTTGTGACGAATCAGTTAGAAATGGCAGCACTTCAGTACAGACAACTGAAGGGCATGTACCAGCAGTTTACAAGAGACCTTCATAGTCAGTCTGGATGGAGAGATGTTCAGTCGCATTTCATAATCAAAGAAATAAATGTAATTTGAAACAGCATAATACCTTTATGTAACCAAATCTGCAAAAGTTAAAAAAGAGTGATAAAACCCAGGAAGGCTTCTTAGAAATCATCTCCTTCAGGCTTGTTATGTCAGAGGTAGGGACTTCTCACTCATTTTTGTTTTATTTTTAGTAACTGCTTCATTAAGCTATAAGCTCTACTGATTTTTACATTAAAAAGCTAATTTTTGTTGGCTAAGCTGTTTTATTTAGTGAGAATTTAGTAATACCAAGAGTAATATAATAAAAGCTTTGTTATTCTTAAAGTTTTCTTATTACCACTGTACTTTATGAACAAGCAGGCAGTTCATTTTATTGTTTTTTTAAATTTTGTAGCACGAGTGAACCTCCTAGCTGGGTGTGGTGGCACACGCCTATAATTTCAGCAAACCGGAAGCTGAGGCAGGAGGCGCGTTACAAGTTCAAGGCCAGCCTGGGCTACATAGTGAGTTCGAGGCCAGCCTGAACTACACAGTCAGACCCTGTCTCAATGTCCCCCCCAAAAGAACTTCCTAATGATTCTTTATACAGACAAGGAAAAAACCCATAAGCAGTCTACAAGTCTAATCACAGGTGGGTGGTTGCATAAATTACAGTATAACCTTACAGTAGGATATTACATGGTTATGAAAAGTGATAAAGACCTATAATTATCGATATGGAAAGATGAATGTATGTTGTGCAGTGAGAAAAGCAGAACAGGTAAGACTACAGAGATAGAGAGCAGACTAACAGCGTAAGCTGTGGTTAACACAAGTGGCCTGAAAGTGTGGTGATTTGTGCACAACTCTGAATATAATTAAAGTTGTTAAATTATGCACTTTAAATGGGTGAACTGTATGGTGTGCAAACTCTGTCAATAAATTTGTTTAAAAATAAATGAGATCCAAACATTGGAAATCCCAATGTAGAGAGGTATTGACTGGTATTCTAGGCATTTTCATGCCCGAATACATGTGTGATATGTATGTTTATAAAAACAGGCTCACACTCTGTAGTTGTACAGTCTGGAATAGTTGGGTCATGTGGTGGTTCTATTTCAGCATACAAAGAGTTTTCAGACTTTTCCAGAAAAGGGGCCGCACCGCCCCCCAGCAGTGTGAGGGCGCTTTGCCAGCCCCAGTGTTATGTGTCTTTCTGATTGTTCTAGTGGGATGATATGCTAGCTCATTTATTTTTATCTGTATTTTCTAATTTTTGTCACTAAACATTTTTTTACTTCTATAAAACTTAAAAATGATTTCCAGTGCCAAGAATATGGGAAATGCTCAAAGTATAGGCCTAAGTGGAGAAAGCAGAAAACAAAGCTGGTCATCCCAGATGTCCCCAGCTTGGTGAAGATCATTGTTTAAAATAATATCTCCAAATGCTTGAAGTCCTCCTCTCTGCCAGGCTGCACCCTGCTGGACTCTTCTTTCATCCAGCCCTCAAGAGGAGCTCCTAGTCTTGAGAAGGGGCAGTCTGGGGTTCAGCCACCCAAACACTTGGGGTCCCACCGCCACTGCAGTGCCGTGAGTGGACCCTGGCGTGTGGCTGCCCAGCCTGGCCTCTTCCCAGCAGGAGGAAGGCACAACCGTGCATGTGGGGTCGTCTGGCTACAGGCACAGCACGAAGCATCTTTCTGCTTTTACACATTCCCCTTCATTTTCTTAAACAAGCCTACAACATTATCTTTGCAGATCTGACAAAAATCACATGTAAATAAGCTGATGTAATAACCTGAGAGCGCATTAGATTTGCTGTGTTTACGTTCACCAGCTTCTGTTTCTCCCACAAAGGGCTTGTAACTCAGTGTTCACGGCACTAGAGAAGAGCCAAGAAGCAGTTGAGATTACCAGTGAAGACCATGTTATTCAGGTGTGTCATTTTGGAAAACTCTGCTTGTCCTCTTGGACTGTTTGTTCTCACTTTTAGGATTGAACCCCTCTGATACGATTTTTTTTTTTCTTTCCAAAGTTCAAGAAACTGGTTTTTCCTTGGGGATTATAAGAACAAAATGAAAATATAAACTTTAAAATAAGCTCTCTAGATAAAAAAGATACTAATAACTATGATGCTAGAAAATGTCTATAAAAGTAGCACATTTGCATTTATTATTTCTCACTAGTTTGTTGTGTATGTGTGTTTAGCAAGGAGATTTTTATTTGAAAAGATTGTTGCTTGAGAGGGGACACTCAAATACTCTAGTGGGATGATACACTATCTCATTTATTTTTATTTGTCTTTTCTAATATTTGTCAGTAAACATTTTTTACTTATATAAAATCTTAAAATGATTTTCGGTGCTAAGGCTGTGGGAACCCTGCAGCAGAGGGAAGGCCATAAGGTCTGCAAGCCTTCCTGGCTGTTCTGACACCTTTCTCACTGTTTTGGAGAACAGTACTTTTTTTTTTTTTTTTTTTTTTTTTTTTTTTTTTTTTTTTTTTTTTTTTGTGGTGCCGGGGATCGAACTCAGGGCCTTGTGCTTGCAAGGCAAGCACTCTAATCACTGAGCTAAATCCCCAGCCCCCTTTCTCACTGTTTTGGAAAATAGTTTATACTTGTACAGATTTACTAGAAACAATAAAAATTTCGAAAATGGGACACCTAGTAGTCACAGAATACCCACTGTTGGTAAAGTGGGTTTATGTAAGTGACTTCAAGTAACGTGGCTTGTACTCGGCTAACAGCAAAAAGGAGAGATGTGCCACAGAAACGTCTCTTATGTCTGAGAATTGTCTCCCATTGATTTTCCTTCGGGGGCCCCGGTCCTGTAATCTGCTTGCGACTGCGTGGTGGGCGGCTGCCGGTGCTGGGGTCTGGAGTCAGTGCCCTGCAAGGCGGCACAGGCTTTGATCTCCGTCTGCCTTGGCGGAGCCATTTTGAGCAAATAGCTTCACCCTGATTGGACTGAATCTGCTTTCTCACCTGTGTAGATGAGAATGATATCAAGAATAATAGCCACCTGCCTTCAGTACAGTTGTTCTGAGGACCAAATGAGTTCATGTATAATATCTAGCAAGGAAAACAGATCTTGGCCGACAGTAATAGTTACTGCTTCTCTCGCCACCCTCCGTGCATGCACAGCTTTCCCCTGCATTGTCTTCCATCTTCTAGTCCTTTTGAAACTTAGCCATTAAGCATTATGTTTGTAAACACTTGCTAGTTCACAGCCTGCTTCTCACACAGTATTTACTTGAATATTATGAGAGAGGCAAGAGCAGTGTTTCATTCCCATTATCCAGATAAGCAGACCAAGACTTGAGTGTGCAGTGACTTCCAGAATTCAGCAGTGTGAGAAGAGTGCAGGCCTTGCACATCCCAGCCTGCTGCTCTGCTGCACTGCAGCCCCAGCTTGGCAGCCCTGGACTTGTCCTGGTGCATGTGCCTTCCTTTGCCTTCTTCCAGGCTGGGTGGCTGCTGCCACAGCAGGAGGCCCAGCCAGGTACCACTCTTCTCCAAGTTGCCGCTTCTCCTGAGGTCATCGTGTGTTTATGGTGCTAGAATGCCATGGTTAGGTGCAGGCTCTTGAGGGGGAAATAGGAATGGATAGCTGGAAGACCCTTGCTTGTCCTCTTTTAAAATGTCTTAATTCTTTGGATGTTTTCTTTCATCTCTCCCCAGTATGCAAATCCTGCATTTGAAACCACAATGGGCTATCAGTCAGGTGAATTAATAGGAAAGGAGTTAGCAGAAGTGCCTATAAATGAAAAAAAGGCTGACTTGCTGGATACTATAAATTCGTGCGTCAGGATAGGCAAGGTAAGTAGGCCACTCCCTTTGTCACTTTCATGTAACAAAGAGACGCCTTCCTGTTTGTCAGAGAAATCTGTTTTCTTACAACAATGGTAAAGGGACACAATAAATAAAGATATCTATGTTTTTGTGACCATTGAGTGATAGAATTTTATGATAGGGCTTGGAACCTGTATCTGGCCTCTGTTTTGTAGACCTGAAGGCTCAAGACAATATAAACATATAACGTTAGTTTATATCACAAAGATAACAAAGCATAGTAGCTAGAATATTTGTATTGCCATTTGCATTTTATAGGAGCACCTGTACAAGAAGATAAAGCTTTATTGAAGGGGACTTCAGAGTACATTAGAATAATGGGATGGGAATATACTAAGAGAGACTGAAGGACACACTTTGAGAATAGCTGGTGGGCTTGGGAGCACACACTTTTGAAGTCTGTTAAGTGATAGGTGCCGCTAGAGACTGCCAGCAGGGGCCCCCCCTTTTATATCTAGCCTAGCTTTTTGTTTAATATACTATTAATCTATCTGTATAGATTATTTTTAGTTATACTTTTTGTTGGGTGTTTAAGACCAAGTAAAAGACCTGTGTTCATCAAAATTAATCTCTTTGTCAAGGTCAGTTAAGGCTGCTCAAAGGTTGCTTTTGGGGCTGTGTGAGGAGTCCCTTGGCTTGTCTAGTTTTTTTGTTTTGTTTTCCCACCAGTTGTGTCATCTGCCAGGCTGGGTCATGGTCTTTGCTTGACCACTTGGCCTCCCTTGGAAGCCTGGGGACATTTCCCTCTTTAGTGACCCTCATTGTCGCACAATGTATAGTGGTTTACTTGTCCTTCTGTCCTCTGGGGTCCAACAGTCTCCCTCTGGAGAGGTCAGGTGACCCACCAGAATTGTAAGATTCTTTTAGAGGGGTGGTCCCATCATGTCTTGGGTCCTGGCTGACACAGGATGGCAAGAGCCAAAAATTGGTTGTCCTCTTAGCCCAGTTACTTTTTTGTTGTAGCTTTGGTCTCTAAGCCTTGGTTGTTCAACACTCAGAAGGTTGGTTGTACTGGTCTTGAAGTGGGAACAGAAGGATTTAATCTTAACTATTACAATTTTTTTTTACATATTAGGTATTTGTTTATGAATGTACTTTATAGGTAGCTGCTACTCAATCTTTAATTTTTAGAGTAACGTTGCCTGGACTGCAGATTGTTTAGGCACTTTTAACTATCATGACACAGTTACATAACAATCACATAAATTTAAACCTGAAAAAGGTTTAAATCATCACAAACAACTTAAGTCTGAATGTCATCAGTAGAAGATGTTTTCTTGAGATTCACATCCTAGAAGGCCTGTACACTTGGGAAACATAAATGCGTTTACTATGCCATGAAGGTGGTAATGATTAACATCACAGCTATACAGAAGTCCTTGCATATATTTATTTAGTTTTTGCTCTTTTTAAAAAAATTTTAGTGGTACATTTTAGATACTCATAATGATAACATTCATCATAGGGGATTTGTACCTGTACATGGTATATCTTGTTGCTTCTTTTTTTCCGTTCCACTCCCCTCCCTTCACCGCCTCCTGTCTCGTTATTTACAAAAGCTTTGTTTCCATTTTTTTCTTCTATTCCTTATTTCTCTTGTCCCTCCATTCCTTTCCCCCTTCCCATCCCCTTCCCTTGTTCCCCTTCCCATTTGAACAATTTCTTCCCTTTTCTACACAATGTAATACATTTTAGTCTTTATTTATACTTTCAGTTTCTCACACCAGAGAAACAATGCAGTATTTAAACATGTGTGTCCGATTTATTTCGCTTAAGATTCCATTTACCTAGAAATATCTCAAGATTATTGTTCTTTATGGCAGAGTACTCCATTGTGTTAAAAAAGACACATTTTCTTTATCCATTCATCAGTTGATGGGCGTTTGTGCTGTTTCCAAGATTTATCTATTATAAACTGTGCTGCTCTAAACATGGGTGTGCATATATCATTGCGGTATGATGCTTTTAATTCTTTTGGGAAGATACCAAGAAGGGAAACAGCTGGGTCAAATGGAACCTGTAGTCCTAGTTTTTTGAGGAATCTTCACACTGTTTTCCATAGTGCTTGCACTAGTCTACACTCCCACCAACAATGGAGAAGGGTTCCTTTTTCTCCACAGCCCCTCCAGCATTTATTATTGGCTGATTTATTGATAATGGCCATTCTTTCCGGAGTGAGATGGAATCTCAGTGTTGTTTTAATTTGCATCTCTCAAATGACCAGTGATGTTGAACATTTTTTCCTATGTTTATTTGCTGTTTCTACTTCTTCATCTGAGAAGTCTCTATTCATTTCAGCTGCCCATTTTTGGATTGGGTCTTTAAATTTTGGGGGTCTGATTTTTTTTGAGTTCTTTATATATTCAAGATGTTAGTCCTTTGTGGGAGGAATAGCTGGCAAAAATTTTTTCCCACTCTGTGGGTTGTCTCTTCACTCTGTTGGCAGTTTCTTTTGCTGTGCAAAAGCTCTTTAATAAGATTGGATCCCAGTTGTTGATTCTTTGTGGTATTTCCTGGGCACCTGGGACTTTGTTCATGAAGTCCTTACCTACACCTGTGTCTTCTAGAGTTCTACCTATTCTATCTTCCAGAAGATTGGTTTTCTGTTTTAATGTTTAGATCTTTGACCCACTTTGATTTTAGCTGAGTGCATGGGGAAAGATATGGTCTAGTTTTAATCTTTGGCATGTGGAGAGCCAGTTTTTCCAGCACCATTTGTTAAAGAGGCTGTCTTTCTTCCAGTAAGAGTGTGTTTGGCTCCTTTGTCAAAGATAAGATGACTGAGAGTGTTTGGACTTGTTTCTACATCTTCTAATCCGTTCCATTGGTCCTCGGGTCTGTTTTTTTGCTAGTACCATGCTGTTTTTATTACAGTAGGTTTATAATATAATTTCATGCCAGGGATTGTGGTGGCCCCTGCTTTGCTTTTGTTGCCCAGAATTGCTTTTGCTATTCTAGGTTTCTTTTGGTTTCAAATGAATTTTAGGATTGTTTTCTCTAATTCTGTGAAGTATGCTATTGGTATTTTAATTGGGATTATGTTAAATCTGTATAACAATTTGGGAGTATGGCCATTTTCACGATGTTGGTTCTTCCTACCCAAGAACAAGGGATAGCTTTCCATTTTCTGATATCTTCAATCTCCTTTTTCAAAGTACTATAGTTTGAAAGTACTATAGTACTTTTTCAAAGTACTATAGTTTGTCAGTGTATAGATCTTTTATTTCCTTTGTTAGACTGATTCCTAGGTACTTTATTTTTTTGGACTCTATTGTGAAAGGTGTTGTTTGCCTAATTTCTTTCTCAGTGAGTCTGTTATTTGTGTACAGGAATGCTATTGATTTTTGATTGTTGACTTTGTACCCAGATACACTGCTGAATTTAGTTATTAAATGTTATTAAAAGTCTTTTGGTGGATTTTTTGGTGTCTTCTATATACAGTATCATGTTATCTGCAACTAATGATAATTTAACTTCTTCCTTTCCTATTCTTATTCCTTTTATTTCTTTCTCTTGTCCAATTGCTCTGGCTAATGTTTCCAGAACTATATTGAATAAGAGTGGTGAGAGTGGACATCCTTGTCTTGTTCTGGATTTTAGAGTAAAAGCTTTTAGTTTTTGACAATTTAGTGTGATCTGGCTGTTGATTTGTCATAGATGGCTTTTATCAGGTTGAGATAAAGACCAACTATTTCAATTTTCTGCAGGGTTTTTATCATGAATGGGTGTTGGACTTTGTCAGATGCTTTTTCTGCATCTATTGAGATGATCATACGGTTTTTGTCCTTGGCTCTGTTAATATTGGTGTTTCTCATTTATTGATTTGCATGTGTTGAACCATCCCTGTATCCCTGGGATGAATCCTACTTGATGTATAATCTTCTTGATGATTTGTTGTATTCTGTTTGCCAGTGTCTTATTGAGGATTTTTGCATCTATGTTCATTAACGAGATTGGCCTGTAGTTCTTTTTTCGTTGGATCCTTCTCTGGTTTTAGTATCAGGGTAATGCTTGATTCCAGGAATGAATTTGGGAGTATTATTTCCCTTTCAATTTCATTAAAGATTTTGAGAAGTAGTGGCATTAGATCTTCTCTAAATTTGTTGTAAAATTCAGCACTGAATTCAGCAGTGAATCCATCAGGACCTGGGCTTTTCTTTGTTGGTAGGTTTTTAATTACTTCTTCAATTTCAGGGGCTGATATCGGGTTATTTAGAGTTTTTATATCTTCTTGATCCAGTTTTGGTAATTCATATGTGTTAGGAATCTGTTTCTTCGGTGTTTTCATTCTTACTAGAATAAAGGTTCTCGAAGTAGGTATTGATGATCTTCTGGATTTATGCAGAATCTGCTGTGATATCACCCTTTTCATTCCTAATTGCATGGATTGGAGTCTTTTTCTTTCCTCTTTTTGATAAGGTTGGCTAAGGGTTTGTCAGTTTTATTTAATTTTTCAAAGAACCAACTCTTCAATTTATTTATTCTTTGTATTGTTTTCTTAGTTTTAATTGCATTAATTTAGGCTCTGATCTTTATAATGTTCTCCCTCATACGAGCTGTGGGCTTGACTTGCTCTTCTTTTTCTAGAAGCTTGAGGTTCAACATTAGGTTGTTTATTTGAGCTCGCTCTGTTTTTCTGATGTGGGAGTTCAATGCTATAAATTTCCCTCGTAGGACTGCTTTCATTGTGTCCCATAAATTTTGGTAGGTTGTATTGGCATTGACATTCAGTTGTAGAAACTGTCTAATTTCTTCTTAAATTTCATCTGTGACCCATTGGTTGTTCAGGAGGGTACTGTTTAATTTCCATGTATTTAATAAGTTTTTGTGGTTCCTTTTGCTGTTTATTTCCAGTTTCAATGTACTATGGTCTAATAGTATGCATGGGATAATTTCGATTCCTTTGCATTTACTTAAGCATGTTCTGTGACGTAGAATGTGGTCTGTTTTGGAGAAAGTCCCATGTGCAGCTGAGAAGAATGTGTATTCTGATGTTGTGGGCTGGAATACTCTGTATACATCTACTAAGTCCATTTGTTCAAAAGTTTGGTTTAGTTCTGATATTTCCCTGTTAACTTTTTGTCTCGTTTATCTGTTTGTGACAGTGGGGTATTGAAGTCCCCCATTACAATTGTATTAGTGCTTGTGTGGTTTTTCATTTCCATTAATATTTCTTGTATATAGTTAGGTACACTGGTATTTGGTGCATATATATTTATGATTGTCATCTCTTCTTCTTGGATTGTTCCCTTTACAAGGATATAGTGACCTTCTTTGTCTCTCTTAATCAGTCTTGGCTTGAAATCCACTCTATCTACAAATAGAATAGCTACTTCTGCTTTTTCCCGGGTTCCTGTCGCATGTAGTATTGTTTTCCATCCTTTGACTTTAAGTCTGTGAATTTCTTTTTGAATTAAATGTGTTTCTTGTATCCAGCATATTGGTGGTTTTTGCTTCTTGAGCCATTCTGCCAATCTGTTTCTTTTGATTGGTGAATTGAGACCATTTACATTGATGGTTTTAACTGATGTAGGTTGACTTATTTTTGTCATGTTATTTACCTGTTGTTGGTTCCCTGTTTTTCTCTTCTGTTTAATTACTTCCCTTGCCTGAAGGATTCAGTCTGTTGAGATTCCTGAAGTTGTAATCCTCATTTTTTCTTTCTAGAATGTTCTTCAGAATATTGAGTGCTGGTTTGGTGGTCATGAATCTCTTCAGGTGTTCTTTGTCATTGCATATCTTACTTCTCCATCAATTTTGAAACATAGTTTTGCAGGTTACATCAATCTGGGTTGGAGGTTGTTTTCTTTTAGGGTTTGTAATACTTCACTCCAAGCTCTCCTTGACTTAAGGGTTTGTGTTGAGAAATCTGCTGTGATGCTGGTGGGCTTTACTTTATAAGTTATTTGTTTCTTTTCTCTTAACAGCTTTTACTATTCTGTTCTTCTGTTGAATTTCTGGAATCTTGACTGTTATATGCCTTGGGGTAGATTTTTGTTGATTGTGGCTAATTGGAGTTTTAATTCCTGGGTTGATGCTTATGAACTGCCTATGGCAGGTAGCTTTTTGTTAGTATTGAGAACTCCTTGGAAATGACTGCTTCCTCAGAGATGTCTTCCAGGTGTAGCTGGTTTTTGTGTTTTGAGTCTGTTGCAGGATCCTACCTCTTCAATTTATTGGAGCTGAGAAGGTGCTATTTGGTCTGCCCGTGGTTCTTTGACCCTGGCCTATAGTGTTGTGTATGACCCTCTGCCAATCTCAGTCTTGGCATACAAGGAAGAACTGATTAGAACAATTCTGTCACGTTGGCTAAAGTAATACAATCAGCAACAACAGTAGCATCAAACAGCCTAGAAAATGACAAACTGTTGTAACTATCAATCTGCCACCTTTAACCATATGAACTAGATTTGTGGTTATGTAACACTGTCCAAAATAAACCAGAAACTTGTATACAGTAAATATGCCCTCAATATGGCGATTTTACCCTCAGGGGAGAAAATTCAAAAGCAGTTTGGGGGAAAAAATAGAGAAATAGAAGAAGAGAAAGAGATGAGAAGCAAGGTTGGAGGACAGGGGAAGATTATGCAACCTCTGGGGAACTAGTAAAGAAAACAGGAGGGAAGGAGAGAAAAAGAAATAAAAACAAGAACAGAACAAAACAGTAATGAAAAACTAGAACTTTACTTTCATATAAAAACAAAAAAAGAAAAAAGGAGAGAGAAAAAAATCCAAAAACGAAAAGATAAGAAGAAAACAAAAACAGCAGGGAAAAAGAGAAAGAAATGTCCACTTCCGGGCATGTCTCTGCTGTCATTGGTAGACAGAGTGACAGACCCAGGTCCTTGTTGATTAATCCCAGCAGTAGATTTACAGCAGGGTAATAGGTGTTCCCAGCTGGGTTCAGTAGCAAGGCTTCACCACCAGTTCCGCTAAAGTTCATCCTGGTCTCTGGCTCTGGGTTTGGAACCTGACTCGTTCAGCTAGAGACACACTGTCTGTCTCCTACTGGTTTGGACTCAGTTCCCTGCCAGTTTGAACTTGGTTCCTTGCCCTCATGCTGACTTGAATTTGAACTCTGCTCTGCCTTGTCCTGCCTTGTTCTGCCTCGCCCCAGTACCAGAAGCCACTGGCAGCTTTTCCGAGTTCTGAGCTCAGCCCCTTTCCAAGATGGCAACCAGTAAGTCACCCTCTCCTGGGGGCTGTCCGAAACCAGATAACTCAGGTAACTCACCAGGTACTGCAGTCCGCTGTGTCCACTGTTGCGCTCCACTTGTGTGTCTTTCCCTGGAGGCCTCTGGGGTCAGAAGTAGTCACAGTGCTTCTGCAGGCTCAAGCTGCGTCACCCACACTGAGAGCTGGGGCTGTGAGCCAGGGCCATGAGTGGGGCTCTGGGAGAAAGTGCCATCAGTCGCCTCCTTCTTCTGCACTGAGATCGCTCCTTTTGCCCCGCTGTGGGCTTCAACTCTCACTTCAGAGCCCTGCTGGGTCGTTGGGACACACTTTCCTCCTCCTTCTCTTCCCCAGATTGCTGTATTCCAGTGTCTGGACAGCAAATCTCGGAGCGGCTTTTTCTCTGCTTTTCACAACTCCACCATCTTCCCAGAAGTCAGTTTTTAGTCTTAAGGAAAAATTTAGATTTCTTTAAGTCTGTGTGGCATAACAGTACTGACAAGAATTAAGGGACCTCTTTAGAGCTTTTATAAGTTTAGGAAGCAGTGTTAATGACCATCAATAGATTTATTATCCAGTATCTCACTTATACGGTAACAGAATGTTTAATCAAAGCAATAGGTGTAGATCATTTTAAATGGAAGGACCGAATTTAAAGAGATGCCAAAAATTTTGATCATTTTATATGTTTAGGATCTAGATGTGATGTGTATTGTATAAAAGAGAGCTCTTATTAGTTATTTTGTATGTTATTAAACTTTAAAACTTATACTCACAGCATATTTTGTCCTTAGAAATATATTCATATCCCCAGATATGGAGGGCATGTTATAAAGTAAGATGATAGTTAACTCATTTAGCCAGTCATAAACTGATTATGGAAAACATTTTATAGGTCAACACTTAAATAATCTGTAACTCTTAAAACTCAGTTTCTTAAGTAACCAAAAGCCTAACAATGGAAAATATAAGACGTTATCTTAGCAAAATGTAAAACCTTTGTTTTTCAATCTCATTTTTGTAAGATTAACCAAGAGGATTTTAGTGTCTTAAGAAAATTATTACTTTAGACACAGAAAACATTTAACCTTTTAGTTATAACCAGGTAAATATATATATATCATATATATGTATTTTATATAAATATATACTATATATATATTTATAAATGAGGTCTTTAATAATATTTGTTGAAATGGGGCACAATAATACCCTGGAGAAAAACCATCCATCAGTGGAGAAAACTAAAGCAAATTGATTTTGGCAGCTACTTTTTTTATGCCTAAGGGGCTCTCACTTTGGGAAAATTTTTAAAAATATTATTTTAATATAAAATGAAATAGTAAACATTTAACTTAGTTGACTTAAGGAAGCAATCTTAAACCTTTATATATATCAACAGTTTATAAAAACTCATTTAATAAACTAAATATATTATCTTTTTATAAGCCTTAGCAATACTTGATTTTAATTTTAGCAACTGATGATTAGATGTTGCTACAAACATTTTCAAACATTAATCCTATTTATACTTATTTACTCATTTTAACAATTACTTTAAATGACACATGAGAGCCAAAGCATAGTATAATTAACCTTTTTAAACTGGATACATTATCATTTAGCAAGGAAAAATTTTTTAAGTTATTATACACAGAAAATAATGGATATTGCCTTTATAAAACCAGTTTTGGGGGGAGAGCATTTTTTCAGACAGTCTCACTCTGTACCCCAGGCTGGCCTTGAACTCACAGCCATCCTCCTGTCTCATCCTCCCGTATGCTAGGATTATAGGCACACCCCAGCATGCCCAGTTTAAAACCAATTTTTTTAAACCAATTTTTAAAAGACGCATATTATGTTGATTGGTTAACAGCCTGGATGAAAACATGTCACCAACTTTAATGACATCTTTCGTCTTCCCAGCCAATTTAAATGAGCTCATTGTTAAGCCATGTGAACAAGAACCACGGGGTAATACCATGAGTGTCTGTTTATCCATAAACCAATTCAAGTAGAGCTTTAGAGGATAACATATACCTGTAATTTAACACACAGCAACATGTGGATTAATTTTCATCTTATACGTATAACCTTTATGCTACCAAACTTTAAAGTTTTTATTTGCAAGTATTATGTAAGCCTTGCGCGTAGCAGGTTTTACCCTGTAATGTTTCTAAGTGAGCTTTGTTACCCTTGAATATTTGTATATCTGTTTCTTGTTTTTTTTTTTTTAATGGAAAGCCGTAGCAGCTAGGAATCTGTCAGGGCAAAAAGATAAAAATAAATTAATACGAGATAAATTATTTTAATGAAGCAGCTGCAGGTATGTTAACCAGTTATTGAAGCAGATTAACAAGCAGATTAACAGACAGAAAAACGTAGAGGACACATAAAAAACAATTACATTAAACCAAAGTGCACGTTTAGATGCACTGGCCATGGTGAATTACAATAATTTTTTTAGTTTGAGGTTAATAACTATAGACTAGTCAGAACTTTTCCTAGGGGCTATCGATTAATGCTTTTTAAAGTAAGTCTCAACAGTATTTCCTTTTATATTTTAAGCTTCTCTCAGTACCTTTTATTTTTAGACTTACATATAACCGGTAGGAGTCAGAGGGGCAAGAGAGAAGAGCTGGAGATTGATAAATGGGATCTTTGTTCATTTTCCTTCCTTACAATAAAGCCAAGTTTGAAGCCATGTCTTCTGGCTCTTTAGCCTACATTTGGAGAAAAATCAACCTTTTAAAATCCTGTTTTCGTCAGGTGTGGTGATGCACACTTGTAATCCCAGCACTTAGGAGGATCACCATGGTTCGAGGTTAGTTTGGGCTACATAACGAGTTCAAGGCCAGCCTGAACTACATATCAAAACTATCTCAAGAAGCCAGAAAAAAAAAAATCAAATCCTTCGTCTGAAATTGGTCCGAAGTTCATAAAATACATCCTAAAAGTGATGTTTTAGGGACAGACGTTATTACCGTAATCATTTAAGATGTACTGTATACCTTTAGGATCTTCCTTGTGTACTTTTGAAAAGAGGTAAAAGGAGAGAAAAGGCAAAAAGACAAGACAGGATCCTACTTGGGTCCCCTAGGTCAGGCTGCGTGAGATGCCTGCCTCATCCTAGGGACACAGTGCACACACAGCCCGCCCACACCCGGTCAGGCCACCGCCCGCCTCTCTTTATGTCACGTCCAGTCTGGGCATCCCTGCCAGCCGCACAGAAATCTGTTGCTCACATTCAGAGTAAGCATCCTCGTTCCTGGCACATGGCTACTCCAGCCTTCCACAGGTCAGAAAAGCAGGAAAAGGGAGTTGTAGAAAACAGCTGGCTTGACTCAAAAACTTGCCCCCAAGGTCTTTCCATCCAGGGAGCTGCAATTTACGTGAGGAACTTAGGGAGGGTTTAAAAAATCTGGAGATGTCACTTAGCCACCATGAGTCACAAACTGTTTTAGACAGGGAGATAAACTTGAGGTTCAAATTATCAAAAGAATATCAGAAGCAGATAAGGTGGAGGGAGGAAGCAAGCTAGCATTAGAGAAGCAACTCAGTGGGCTCCAGAAAAAAAATCCCTGCAGGTGGGGCTGGACAGGCGGCCCTCGGACCCGGGAAGGTCCGGCAGACAGCCCGTGGGAAGCACCGAGGGAAGCACAGAAGCCACGTGCCGGGGCACTAGGAGCTGTCCCGAACTGGGAGAAAACTTCCTAAGTGTCCCGGCCCCCATTTATTCTCCTCCACTCTCCAGCTCCCTGCCTCTCCCTGATAATTAATATCAGAAAAAGTTAAAGAACTTGAATTTTTTGACCAACCAAAGTCTTAGAGAGAGAGAGAGAGGGAGAGACAAAGAGAGAGAAGGGACAACAAAGGGATGGGACATTTTAGTGGCGAGAAGAAGAATAAGAGAAAACCGGTTGGCTCCCCTTCCATTTAAGTCCATAGACTTTATCAGGTCCCAGGGACAATGTCAGTTACCACCTGAGTGACCACTTGAACATGCACAGCTTAGGTGGTGGTCCCAGCCACGCAAAAAAGGGGAGCCATGTCATCAGGCGGACCGAGTTTATGCACTTCTGCTTAGAGAGAGCAATAGTGATCAAAAGAGCAGTTTAAAGCGTGTCCTGTTGGCAACCTTGTTTAGAACCAAAGGTGCGTGTGATGCTAAGGAAAGTGCTTCCTGGGTGTCACCCTAGAGGCCAGTCCTCTCCATGGTGGCCCAGGACCAGGTTTCCCTTGCTATTTGCATGAGAAGCTGCTCGAGACACTGCATGGTCCATCCTTAGTGAGCAGATCTTCGTTCCACCAACCCAGGAGCGAAGTGCATCGACCTGGGGGGCCTGATGGGCAGTGGCGTGTCAGTCCTGTCCTCCCCTCTTGGCATTCAGGGTTAGAGAGAGCCAGTGCCTCTTGGCTTTGGTGCTTTTATTGTAAGCACTTGTTTCTAGGGACTCGGGCGCCTCTAACTCTTGAAAAGGGAAAAACCTAAAGCTGCAGAAGTTTGTAGATGGTGAGAGAGGGAAAGGAGGGGAAAAGAGAAACAAACTCTGCTTCAGAGGGCAAGGGACGGGGAAAACTGCTACAGAGGGCAGGGGGTTGAGGGATGTGGGGGAGAAAAACTGAACAGCCGCTGGCTGGGCTCAGCAGAGTTGCAGTCCCAATACCTCTTGTACCTCCTGAATGGCTCACCAAGAGAAAATCCCAGATTGGGTCTGAAGAGGTTTCTGAGGCTGAGAAGGACGGAACCCACCCGGAACATAGAAGGGGCTCACCGGTTTGCCGATTATCCCTGTGGAAAAAGAATTTTTAGGACCTACTGGCAAGAGGCTCAGGAAGGGTTTATTAGGCAGAAATTTCAGTATACACTCAGAGGAATAGAGCGCGGGCCCTCATGAGCGAGACACATTGTTTCTTAGAGTAGGGAGCATTTATGTTTCTCTTGAGGGGGTGGAGCCCCAGGGAAAAGGTAGCCCACCCCCAGAAGGGTGCTGGCCCATATTGCAGGTATGAGCCCACTTTTTTTGTTTAAAATGGATAATTTAAGCGTTTCTTGGATTTTCTCAACCTGTTTCTTAATCTTAGGGTCAAGTTCCTGCTCTTTATTTTTTCAATGAAGCCAATTTATGAACTATTATTTTTCCTGATGAGTTTGGGGTGCAGTGGGCCTGGGCGGAAAGCAGCCTAACTTTAACCAAGGAATGGCTGACAGGGGTCGCCTTGGGTGACTTCATCTGAGGCCCAGAAGTTGCAGTCTTCTTAAAAATACAACTTTTACTTAAGATGTTCTTCTGTCCTTTCTGCCTTTCCTTTACTTCTTCTGTCCTGCCTCACCCTCTGCTGAAGTTAAGCTTCTGGGGACCAGGTTCAGAGGGCCTCAGACTTGAATAGCAAGAAACCTGTTCTCTCAATTCTGTGTTTATGATGAGCAGTAGGAAAGATGGTCATGCTGTTGACCCCTGTAAGGCTTTAGTTCTAAAAGAAATCTGGCCATTTGTGTATTTCTGAGTTCTTGAGGACAGTGGAAGGGTGAATGTCTTCAACGGGTAAATTGCTGCTTTGCTGGAGACCTGTGGCGGGCCAGGCCTTAGGTCCTTGGTGTGAAAGAAGAGAAGCCTTTCTAAACTGGTCTTCAGGGAGGATTTGTTGGGGACCAGTGTCTTGTGGCGCTGGGTGCAGTGATGAGCAAGGAGAGGTTGGGTGGCCCCAGGGACTGGTGAGGCAGAACAGAGCCTCGCAGTGGTCGGGCAGCCGGGGCTGTGGGCACCAGAGTGTCAGCCTCGAGGTGTTGGGTATCTGAGTGGGACGCACTTGGAGCCAGAGGAGAAGTTCAGATGCTCCACGAACCCCTCAGCCACCCTCAGTCGGTTCTACAGGGTAGAAGGAAAGGGTACCTTGATTTCAGCCCCACTCTTGCTTCCTTCCCCCCGATTATGTGCTTCTTGACTCTTCCTTTTTCTTCTTGCTCAAGATTCCCATCAGGGCTCTAGGACCCATACTCTCCTGTCTTTTCAGATCCTCAAGCCTTGTGTGGTCTCTTCTAGAATTCTTGGATTTTTTCCCTCTTCTTGCCTTTCCTCTGACACATACTGGGGGCTCAGATACCCGTCGTAGGATAACAGTGTGCAGCTGCAGGCCCTTCGGCCTCCCTGAGTTCCCACGGGCCTCTTTTCCTACTCTGCTTCCTTCTGTTTCTTCACAGATTTCCCTGGACGCTGGTCCCTGCCCCAAGTGTGGTCTCTCAGAAAGTTCCTCGGTTCTGAGGCATCGTTCTGCACTGTGTAGATGTCTCACAACTCCCTGGTTCTTGTCTCAGCCTCTTCCAAGGTCTGGTCAGTCTCCAGCTGTCACCTTGAAATTCAGTTGTCTAACAGCGATTTCCTTTCCATCCCCACAATCAAAATCCCAGTGCCTCTTCCAGCACGGGCTCTGTGCTCACGGGCACGCTCACAGTTGCCTTGTCCTGGATTCCTGGAGTGACTGCTTCCTTCCTGCCCTTTGATCTCCTCCGTCACATCAGTCACCAACCATAGTGGCTGTCATCCCCTTGCCTTTGCATGTCTGCTGCCTGTTCTTTTTTTTGGGTGGGGAGTGCCAGGGACTGAGCTCAGGGCCTTGTGTTTGCTAGGCAAGCGTTGTACCACTGAGCTAAATCCCCAGGTCAGCTGCCTGTTCAGACCTTGATTAGGCCTTCACACACCCTGGAATGATGCTGGCTGAATGCAGTTCAATCGCCTTGTCCCAGAGTCCAGAATCTCCCACCCCGCTCGGTTCACCCCGCACCAGTACCCGGCCAGTCCTACTAGATCATCCTGTTGCCGTGTCCCTCTCTCAGCACAGAGCTCAGGTGCCTTGGCCTGGGGGCCAGGATTCTGTAGTTGACCTTGGCCGCTCAGTGAACAAAAGCCCCAAGTATTCCTTGCTTGTTTACTATGTGCAAGTACTGTGCTGGCCCAGGGGGCGGGACAGCTGGATGGTGATGATTTAATTCTGAAGACAGCGGGTGCCAGAGGGCCTACATCAGCACCGGTGCTTGGTGCATAGCTGTACAGCCAGAAGGACAGAAGGGCGGCCCAGGCCCGTGGCTGTGCTGCAGAGTGCCGACCTGGGGAGAGCTAACAGTGGGCTCCTTCCTGCACTCTGCCATGGATCAGGGCTTTACTAACTGCTTAGGTCATTTTTCAACTAAGTCTTTATGGCAGCATGCCTAGTAGTACTGTCATTCTTGGGAACTAAAACTTACATACAGTAAGTGAATTTTTAATATCTTTATGATAAGTAAACATGGTTTATGCTAAGTAAATTTTTTTTTGTTTCTATTGGCTACTAGGAAACTGAGAGGCAGATCTGTGACCCAAGCCGAGTCGTTGGCTGGTGGGTTCGGAGCTCTGGCAGCACGGCCTGCTGTCCCTTGGCTTGGGATGTCAGCTGCCTAAGTTTATGTGAAAAGACTAGAAAAGAAAATCCTATAGTTTTTGAAGTGCTGACCTTGACCGTATTGGTCTCTTTTACATTTCTCTCTCTTTTCCCATTTGTTAATAGCTCTATTGAGTAATTCGTGTACTATTCAATGCTTTGAAATATATAATGCTGTAGTTTTAGTATGTGCACGTAGTTGTGCCACAGTCCGTTTCCCCCATGTTACCTTTGGTAGTGAACTTGAGAAGTAACCCTGAGACCCATTTCCTAAGGTGCCACGGGGGTGCCTGGGGTTCTCGCCTGGGATTCCTGTTTGGTCCCTGCTGCTTTGGGCACAGGCCTCTCTCCTGGGCCGAGCTGCCTTCAGCACTGTACTGAGCAAGGCCTACACCTCTGCTGCCCAGTCCCTGCTAAGTGCAAAGCTGGGGTCCCTGGCTGTTTTCGATGCAGTCCTTTTTTGGTCCATTGTTTTCAGAATTATGTCAGGAAGTAAGCACCAGTAAACAGCCTTAGCCTCTATCAGAGTGCCCAGCTTCTTTTGGATCCACTTCCCCACGCCATGAAGATGAGCTCTTACCTCTGATACTGGTGTGCAGGTTGTCATGCCCTGAGTGGAGATTTCAGGTCTGACCTGGGTAAGGGTCTTGACGAGAGACTTGAGCTAAGCCCCCAGGGCTGCCTCAGTGGTCCACCTCCCTCCGGGGTCAGCTCTAGACCCCAAGGGGCCTCTGGAAGGTCAAGAGGATTGTGGAGCACTCTTAGGGGTTCAGGGTCCCACGGTGGGCTTTGGGGGTTGTCTTCCATAGCTTAGGATTGGCTAATCTCTTGGAGGAATGCAGAACCTTCCAGGCTCCATCCTTAGCTCTCCTCATCACGAGGAGAGCAGGGCAGGCACCGTAGCCCAGGGTTTTCCCACAGGCACAGCTGCTCACCCGACTGCACGTCTCTGCTGGAAGAGCTGGGCCCAGACTGGGCAAGAGAGCACAATTCGCATGGTGCAGCCATCTTTGCTCTACCTGAGCTGAGTCCAGGCTGTTGCTTTATCATCCCTGCCCTTCCTGTAGAGGGACAGAAACTCTTCCTTGTCCCAGAAGGCCTCAAGCCATTCAGACTAAGAAGCGGATAGTGGCCACACAGCGAGCCACGGCTTTTCTGCCCCTGTCCTGAGGTTTTTCTTTCCCAGAGGACAAGAGGATAGAGCCCACGCTCCCTCCTCCCTGCAGCAGAGGAGCAGGGGAGGAACCTGGGCCCCAAGGGGGAGCGCTGCCATCCTGGGCCCAGCAGCCCTTGCACATATGACCACCAAAAACATCGGCCACTTAGACTGAGCAGCCTGACCTTTGCCAGCAGTGCAGGAGGAGATAGACTTTGGAGGTCAGGAAAGAATTGTCAGGTTACCTGAAATAGGGTTTGGAACTGGGATCATTTTTAATCCTAATTGCTTTAGTAATGTTAAGTGAATCAGAATTGAAGTGGAAAATGTCTCGAGCTTATGTTTTGAACACAAGTGTGATTAATGATGCTCAATTTCGTTTATAGGAGTGGCAAGGCATTTACCATGCCAAAAAGAAGAATGGAGATAATATACAACAAAATGTGAAGATAATACCTGTCACTGGACAGGGAGGGTGAGTGGGCAGAAAACACGTCCCTTAGCATTCCACACTGCAGGTTATTGCGGGTTTTGCTTGGAATACTCGGGTGAGCTCTGAAGTGCCCAGCCAGGCTGGTGAAGAGGCAGGCGCCATCACAGAGCGGCCTCGGGGTGATGTTCCCCTGATGACTTAGCCTCAGCAGCTGCCTGACACTTCGTGGATGCCTAAGAGAATGAGATGTTTATATTCAAATACGAATGTCAGTTTTTTAAGCTGCGTGATAAGAATGCTGACTGGTAGTCCCCCTCCCCCTGAATTTAAAATGCTTTTCATATAGTCCATGCATGTTTCCATAAGGCTTATCAAACTAGATAGAAATAGTTTGAATACTAACAGAGAAATCCTTACGTAAATCCTGTGAGTGCAGGTTGGAAATCACTACTTATCAGAAGCTTAAAAATTTCAGATAATTTGTCTCAGAACCTAACTGAAATAATATGGGAAATGGAAAATTATGAATATGAATTATAAACACCCAACAGTGAAATATACAGCCATTAAAATGGTGATCATAGAAAACTGGACTATAAAAGGAAAGCTTACTCGTACGCTGAGTAACTTCTCTGAATAATACTGTGTATTAGCTGTTATTCTCTTAGTATTTTGTTACAAAATATTATTTCCACATAAAGTAAAAAGAAAGCTTGTGATTATAATTTTAAATACAAAAAGCAAACAGTGAAGTGAGACCTAGTGTGTGATTGCATCCATGGAAGGGGAGAGGGGGGAGGAAGCGCGGCAGCGCGGTCAGGAGTGGCTGCTGTCCCCGCGCCTGCCCTCCTGCCTGGCTCCACTCCTCCCAGCTGCAGCTCTGTGAGGGTGGCACTGTGGTCATCTCCGTTTTACCAATGAGGAAACTGAGGCCCACAACGACCCAGTTCTGGCCCCGGCGCGGGCTGTTATGTGTGGCGGCTCCGGGAGCGGCCTCGGCGCTGACAGCATCGCTCACGTGCTTTGTCACCGGGCCCTACTGCCAGCTGGTGACCGCCCCAGGCAGGCGGATCTGTGTGGGCTCTCTGTTCTGGTTCTTTGCCCTTTTATGTCGTTTCCAAATTTTTTGTACTAAGTGCGTAGGGATGTGATTATCAAGGGGGGAAAGTGAAAAAAGTGAAAGGACAATGAGTAACGAAGAGTCAGCATCATGTGAGCTCGCCCTGTCGCTTCGTTTGGGCGTCCGGCCAGCCCCAGGGGCCAGCGGCTGTGTCCTGGTGACTGTGAGCCGACTGTTCGCCAGCCCTCGAGGACAAGCATCGTATGATGCGTGTGGAAGTGAGAACACGTTAGGAAACTGAGGGCTCTTGGTTGGTGGGTGTGCACTATGATTTTTTGAAAAAGATGGCTTATGACTTTATTGTCTGTTATGACTGGGGCAGGATTTTCTTGTTTTACTGCAGTCACTTCTCCGGAGACAACAGAAAGATGCTTATGAATTCTCGTTCATTTACTAGTGGCCTCGGCCTCCCCCAAACAGAAATATTCTCAAGGTGTTTTGTGTGTTATGAAGGGGAATTTCTCTTTTCCTAATAAAAATTCAACTACATGTCCATCAGGTGAGAACCAGGAGAGAAATAATGCATTGTTTTCTACTTGCAGAAAAATTAGACACTATGTGTCCATTATCAGAGTGTGCAACGGAAATAATAAGGTAGGTAAGGGGCATCCTGGGACAGGCGCACCCCAGGGAGGTTTGCCAGCGAGCAGAGCTAATGGCTTTTAACATTCCTTTTTAGGCCGAGAAAATACCTGAATGTGTTCAGTCTGACACTCACACAGGTATGGTGCCCCTGTTCATTCTTAGTGTTTGTTAAGCTTTTGGAGGAAAAAGTGAAAGCAAATCCTTCGTGTCACAAGCCCACCTGGTGCCGCGGTGGGACCCTGCTCTCCCAGCGCCACGGCAGCACCAGGGTGTGTAGGAGTCGCAGGACCTTCCCGCTTGTGGGTGTCTGGCAAGTGCCCAGCAGGGGCCGCGGCCTGGGGAGAGAACGCCGAGTCCAGTGTGTGCCTGGTATGGAGGTGTGTCGAGTGTGGTGTGGCTTCACAGCCCAGTCTGCAGTGTGAGAGGCAGGCGGTGGTGTCAGGCCACAGCACTCCAGCGGGGACAGTCACCACTGGCAGCCTGTGAGGGCCCTGGGCCCGCAGGCCTGCCTCATCTCTTGTCTGTTAAGGGTGCTGTGGGTACCGTGTGCCTAGCCCGCATCTGTGCTGCTGCAGATTCATTTCTCCAGCCCATTTCCTCCAAACACATGTGGCTTCAACAAGCCACTTCCTGCTGTAGCCCTCATGGCGGAGGAGGATGGACCGATGGCAGAGGGCTCTCCATCAGGTGCCTGGTAGACTCTCTGCACCACCCTGCATACCGGCATTGTGCACCGGCTGCCAGCAGTCTGAAAAGAGTCTCCAGGGAGAGGATTGTCTTCCATCCCTGTACCAGGACAGCTTGTTCATTCATTCTAGGGATTTTGTGTGTGGGGTGGGGGTGTTGGGGATTGAATCCAGGGCCTTCACACTGAGCCACTTTCCCAGCCCTTTTTCACTTTGAAACAGGATCTTGCTAAGCTACTAGGTTGCCCAGGCTGGGCTCAAACTTGAAATCCTCCTGTCTCAGCCTCCCAGAATGCTGGATTACAGGTGTGTGCTATCATACCTGATCATTCTAGGAATATTTACTCTGTGTAATTTCTATTACAAGGTACTATACTAAGTTATATATATAGTTTATTTATTTGAGGCACTGGAGCAAGCCAAGGAGGCAGGCATTTGATAGATGAAGTTCCCTTTTTGTAAGAAAACTGCCTGGCTGAGTAACTTGCCTGAGGATGTTCATGTAGAAGTGGCGGCATCTGCAGTGACCGACTCCAAAGCGCTGAAGCACACACAGGGACAGTTCTCACAGGTGCCCCAGAGGGCACAGTGATGAGAAGGGGCCAGCAGGGTTGAGAAAGGCTCAGGTGTGTGTGCATCCCAGGAAGGGGCGCTCCACACAGGGAGGAGTGGAGTCAGCTGCGGAGAGGGGTGTGGAAGGAAGAGCATTGCAGCAATAAAAACAGGCACTACACAGGGAAGGTACAGGGCATGGTCTAGAAAGAGCAAGTACTAAACATAGGGCGGTATGCAGGGTGAGCAGGGAAAGAGGAGTTGGATCAGCCGCGCTCCTGAAATGCCAGGCAGGAAACACGGCTGTTCTCTCAGGCAGAGGAGTCTGAGGATTTCAAGGAGAGGAAGCAGGCACAGAACGGCCGAGACGCTCTTAGATTGTGTCTGTGCACAGTCCATGCAGAAAGCCAGACTGCCCTGCTGCGGTGGGGAGGAGCGAAAACACTGGCGGAGTAACAAGGTGGAGACCGCAGGGGAGAGGAGAGGCCAGCTGTGGTGGTGGGTAACTGGAGTGGAGAGCGAGCAGCTGGGACAATGGTGTGAGGTGGAGTGGACAGTGAGTGCGTCTAATCGTTGGCCGCTCTCCTCCACAGTGCACTTTTCTCTTGAGCACCATCAGGGAGTAGTTCCTGAGCGCCTCAAAGAGGGAGAACTCGAGATGCAGACGTTTCTGCAGATCTCCCAGGTGTGGAGCTGACGAGCTGGGTCCTGGGTGGAAGGGGGAATGGAACCTCCAAATTTCCCACACAGGAGCACGGCGGGAACAGGAGCAGGCAGGGCAGGTTCCTGGAGACCATCTCCTTGGAGGCGGCAGCTGCCCCAGGGGAAGGAGGGTGGCAAAGAGGGTGGGGAGCACAGAGCAGGAGATGGAGAGACTTGGCTTCGCACTCTGGAAGGTTTCTGTAGGAGCTGGGTGTGTTGGCCCATGTGTATAGTCCCAGCGCTCTGGGAGGCTGTGGCAGCCGGATGATAGGTTCACGCCCACACTGAGGAACTTAGTGACACCCGCCTCAGAATTTAAAAAGGGCTGGAGATACAGTTTAGTGGTTCAATCCCCACTACCACAAAACAACAACAACAATAATAACATGAAAAATCTTTTTAAAAAGGGACTGGGCCTGTAGCTCAGTGCAAGGGCGCTGGGTTCAATCTCCAGTGCCATTACAAAAAACTTTCAGTAGTAATTAAATCTGCTTCCTCTCTTTCTTCCCTTGCCACGGCCTGTCCTTGACAACACTGCCTTTTGCTTCTCTCTTGCCACGCTCTGCTCCATCTAAATGATCTCCCTTCCCCTCCTTATGGCCACAGAGGCCAGCTCTAGCCCAGCTACCTCCTTTCTGCCTGCACTTCTCCCTCTGGGCTCCTCTGCGCTTGCTCCCCACAAGACCGTCCCCTTGGGCATGTGGACAGTGCGTTATTCACATTCACCTCCTGATGTCGGCATGTTTGTCAGCTTCCTGTCATCCTAGCAAGATACTGGAGATAATTCACTTATACAGAGAAAGGGTTTTATTTGGCTCGTGGTTTTAGAGGCTCCAGTCCATGGTGAACAGGAAACACGTGACAGGAGTGTGGTGGAGCAACACTGTTCCCTCACAGCCAGGGAGCAGAGAGCAGAGGAGGAGGGTCGGGGGCCGCGTCTCCCACAAAGCCCTGCCTCCTCAGGCTCCACCACTCCGGGAATCAAGCCTTTAATACTGGGGTCATGATCCAGACTCGCACCTGTCTCCGCCTGGTGCAGGGTGGGTGCCCGGTAAATGCCGAACGGAGCAGCCGGAGCAGGGTGCGGTTCGCAGCATGGTCTCACCAGGCAGCTGCATGGCAGGAGTCAGGACAGAGTGCGGAGGAGGGAGAGACGCTGTGGGGCAGGAGGGAGATGTCTAGGGTGCTCTGGGGACAGGCAAAGTGGCTGTGCACCACAGTACACACGGGGTGAAGACTGAGGAGAGAGGAAGAGCCGCTCCTACAGGCACAGCGCCTGTCCTCCACTGCCAGGAAGTTAGTCCTTCTGTCTGAGACGCTGGAGGATTGTGAGCAGGTACACAGGAGCATGCAGGCGTTTGATGAACACACGTGTGTTTACTGAGCATTCGCTGCCTGTTGCCTACAGTGCTGGTCACCCAGGAAAGATGTGCTGCCTTCAGGTTGCTCTCCGAAGCAGGCTGTCACCTCACACTGCTCGGGTGGCGTGGGGGCCATGCGGGGAATATTTCTCAGAGCGCCTGCCTGCATTGTCCAGGGCCTTAGTGACAGCCAGGTGAGGAAGCTGGCAGGGGAGAGGCGTGTGCCTGAGCGAGACACAGGGCCAGGTACAGAACTGACACTTGGTAGACTTCTGCTGCTGCAGAGAGGACTGTGCCGCGCTGGGCGGCGGCCTGTAGAGCCTGGGGTGGGGCTGCGGCCCACGGCTGCGGCTGCAAGTTGGGTCCGGAGAGAATGTCTGAGCTGGGGTGGGCCGAGAGGGCTCTGGGAGAGGGAGTCCGTGGATCTGGCTGACCAGTCAAAGGGGGGAAGAGGGACAAGTTATGGATGACTTGTATCTGCCTTAAGCAAAAAAGATGGGTGCTGTCAGTGCCTGCAGTAAAGAGCAGATTTGGGAAAAGGCGAGTTCATTTGTAGTGCCCAGCGAGTATCCCCCTGGAGACAACCAGCACTCTGCAGATAGAGGTCTGGACTCGGGAAGAGGCTGGGGTGGCATAGCCACACAGCAACCATCAGAGGTGTCAGAACGACTGAGATCTGTGGAGGGAGTTGTGCTGACTGAGAAAAGGGGGGCCAAGGATAGAATTGGGGAAACCAACCTGTGGAAATGCTGAGGAGCATGGGGGTTGAAAAAGAGGAAACCATGTAGGAAATGAGGCGGGAGTAGTAAGGTAGCAGGAAAGCCAGGAGAGTGGATTCTGCCAGCCTGAGCGTCTGGAAAACAGGATGGGCTGTGTCTGGTCAGTCAGGAGCAAGGAGGTCACCGCGACCTTCGCCCCATCCCTGTCAGTGCCACAGAGAGGAGGCTCTCGCTTACCTGGAAGCCAGAGAGGTGAGGGGCATCTGGCTGGGGCCTGATGAGAGCACCCGGGGGCCCGGGGGAGAGCCAGCCGGACGGCCCACCCTGCCCTGTGCCCGTCTCGGGGTTGGCGCCGTTTCCTTGTCTGTGAGACGGAGACACGAGGTGCGGCCCGGGAAGCCCCCAGCACCACAGGGGCACCCAGCTGGTACCCAGAGGAGGGGCAGGAAGCCTATCTGGTGCCTAGGAGGGCAGCAGCCTCCACCTGACTGGGGGAGGGGGGCGGCGCAGACCCAGCTGTCTATGAGACACGCCCCAGACAGCATTCCCACACCACCCCGGGAAGGGGAAGAAGTTCTCCCTGGGATGTTGTGGGAAAAAGTAGGGTTTTTTTGCCTTTGGGGCAAGAATGGATGTGGATTGAAATCTCTACCATTTTGTTCAGATCCATGGGAAGGTACAGGAGGATCCCCCAGCAGCCCTGGGCCGCCCTGCGGAGCTGCTCCCTGTCATGAGACTCCACCAGGCCTTTGGCTGTGAGCGCACTAGGGGCAGCAGAGATAGTCAGCTCCTCCAAACCAAGTGGTTCAGTCTGCACTCCGTGTACTTTGCTGATATTGCTTGTTGTAGTTCTTAAATTTGGGGTTTAAAAAATACTTAGCTTGGTTTCCTTTGCAAATATGTCTTTAACGTTTCTGTTTCCACAGATAATCAGACTGGCAAACATAAAGACAGACGGAAAGGCTCACTGGATGTCAGATCTCTTTCCTCCAGAGCAAATGAAGGTGAGTGACGAGGACTGAGAAAGGGCTGAACGCTGGGCCCACCTCGCCCCTCAGCCTCCTGTCTGGTCACCCACACTTCACACTGTGGCAGGGGAGGACACCGAGGAGCCTGTGCCCACCGCCCATGGGCTCCACTCTGGGCCTCCTAATGAAGCCAGGGAACAAAGAAAAGGAGTAGAAATGTTCACGATGACTTCAGGACTGATTTTTCTAAACTGTAACCACAGTGTCATCAGCTGGCACGCAGCTCCTGAGCAGTGCGCTTGCAGATTCTGAAAGACGCCTGCTGTTAGGGCTTGCAGTTTGCTGTGGAAGTTGCATCTTTTGGGAGGGGGGTGTGTTCAATTTAGAAAATCTGAGAAACTCAGGAAGCAAATATTTGTTTACTGGAAGCACAATCGTGTAAAGGATGATACAAACTCGTGGCCTGAGGGACCTAGTTTTTAACACAATCAAAGCTGTTTCCAGCATGTGGAGGCAAACATTACTGCCTGCTTTGTGCATTCTTTGGTCCAAAGATGAATGACTAGGAAGGACACGGAGCTGGTGTCGTCACTCAGTGGGAGGCCGGGCTTCGCGCTGAGGCCACATCCCTGGCAGGTGTGGGGGGCTCGGAGGACGAGCTTCCAGGGTTGGGGGTGGTGCCAGCAGGACACAGCTCAGTGTTAGGGGCAGCGTGCGGCCTCTGCATCAGAGTGACCGTGGTTCACATCTCGTGAGGACTGAGTGAGCACGTGGTGCTGGGATGGGATGGGGTGCCACCGTGCTGGCTGCCGCTGCGCCTTGCCTGGTCCTCCTTACCTTTCTGTGATCCAGCTTCTGGGCAGCATGGAATGGGGTGACGCCGCTTTTACCATGAACTTAGCACACTGCAGCTGCCACTAACCCTTTAGATTCCTTTGTAGCTTTCTGTGTTTTAAACATTCTTCTTGTGTTGTGTTTCAAAACCATTTTCAAAAATTGAGTTATAATTTATATACAGTAAGATTCAGATATTGAGTGTCCAGTGAGTTTTGACGATTCAGTACTCTGCCACCCCACAGTAGATGGAGTCCACACACACACGCACACACACCTTTCACCACACAGAAGCAAACAGTGTTTTCTATCACCCTCATTGAATTTGGCCTCTTCTTGTGTTTCCTGGAAATGGAATCATCCTGTATGCACATCTTTCACCTTGTTTTGTTTTGCTTTGTTTGTTTTTTGAGACGAGGTGTCACTATGTAGTTCAGACTGGCCTTGAACTCAGTGAGTAGCCTAGGCTGGCCTCAGACTCAGTAATTCTGCTTCAGTCTCCTGAGTGCTGGGATCACAGGCAGGTGCCACCACGCCTGGCTTCTTTCACTTGTGCTGCGGTGTTTTAGAGTCACTGACATTGCTAGGCATACCAGTAAATTGTTCCTTTATTTGTATTGCTTGCTAATAGTCTACTGAGTATGCAGTTTGTCTGTTCATTCACTTTTTGATGGACATCTGTGTGGTTTCTGCTTGAGATTGTTCAGTGTAAGGCTCCACGAGTTTACACAAAGCATTTTTGGTGGACATAGTGCTCACCTCCAAACGTTCAGTGTGGGTTGTGTCCTGTTAACTGTGGATCACTAAGCTATGAAAATACCAGCATTTAAGATGTTAGCCATCTTAGCTATGAAAATACCAGCATTTAAGATGTTAGCCATCTGGTGGATTTGATTTTAATTTTCCTGATGGCTAATGAGATTGAGCATGTTTTCATATGCTTGTTGCCCTTGAACATATCCTCATTTGTGAGGTGTGGTTAAGAATTTTGCCCATTTTTAGAGTTGGGTTATCTTTTCACATATTCTAGATGTGGGCCGTCTATTGGATATATATCTTTTTTTTTTTTCAGACAAGGTCTTGCTCTGTATTTCAGGCTGGCCTTGAACTCATGGCAGTCCTCCTCCCTCAGTCTCCTGAGTGCCGGGATTACACGCATACACCACTGTGCCTGGCTACTCACATATTTTCTTGGTCTGTAGTTTACCATTAGCTCTCTTAATTGTGTCTTTTGAGGAACAGAGAGCCTTAGTTTTAATGACCTTCTTTTTAGCAGTGTTTCTGTTATGGCTGCTGCTTTTTGCCACTTAAATCTTTCTCCATCCCAAGGTCATGAAGACATTCTTCCATATTTTTCCTAAAGTTTTATTGTTTTATCTTTCATTTAAAATGGGTGGTCCACCGTGTTTTTCATCATGTACTAAACTAATATCAAAATGGATCAAAGATCTAAATGTTACAACAGAAACACTTGATGATCTGCTGGAAGACGAAATAGGTACAACTCTTGAAGACACAGTGTAGGCAAGGACATTCTGAACAGAACCCCAGTGGCACAAGAAATAATACCAAGAACCAACAAATGGGGTCACATCAAATTAAAGAGCTTCCACACAGCAGTGGAGACTACCTACAGAGAGAAGAGACAACCTACAGAACGGGGAGCATTTTTTGGCAGGCATTCTGTAAACAGAAGACTAACATCTAGAATATATAAAGACTCGAAAAAAATTAGACCCCCCCCAGAAAAGATCCAGTTTAAAATGGGCAGCCGAAATGAATAGATACTTCTCAGAAGGAATACCAATGGCCCATAAATACATGAAAAGGTGCTCATCATTGCTGGCTATCAGAGAAATGCAAATTAAAACTACATTAAGGGGGCTGGGGATTTAGCTCAGTGATTAGAGTGCTTGCCTTGTAAGCACAAGGGCCTGAGTTCGATCCCCGGCACCACAAAAAAAAAAAAAAAGAAAAAACTACATTAAGTTACCATCTTACCCCAGAAAGAATGGCTATCATCAAAAAATCTAATAATAACAAATACTGGCAGGGATGTCAGGGAAAAGGAACTCTGTTGTTGGTGAGAATGCAAACTAGTACAACCACTATGGAAATCAATGTGGAGGTTTCTCAAAAAACTAAAAATGTAAATGCCGTTAGCCTTCTGGGTATCCTCCCCAAAGAGGTAAAGACATCATATGACAGTGATAATGCATCCTCATGTTTATAGTAGCACAATTCATAATAGCTAAATCTCGGAAACAGCCTTTATGCCCATCAGCAGATGAATGGATAAAGAAAATGTGGTGTTTATTGACAATGGAGTACTGTTCTGCCAGACGTGAATCATTTTTAGGAAAACGGATACACCCTGAGATCATAATGTTAAATGAAATAAATCAGACACACAAGCTTAACTATCACATGGTTTCTCTTATATGAGAAACACAAAATATAAATAAAGATCAAAATAAAAGATACAGAAAGTAGAGAAATCTTTTCCAAATGAGAAGGGGTCAAGAGATAGATTGGGAAGGGAGAGGAGGAAAAGAGATGAAAAAAGAATGGAGATGTGTTAGGTACATGTACCAACTCCACACAAGGAATGAAATCCTTATGTAATGCCAACATGTGCTAATAAAAATTGAAAAAAAATTCGTGGTTCATTTCAAATTAATTTTTATATCATTGACAGTAAGGATCAAAGATGAATTCCCTCTCCTACTCCCATGTAAATCCAGTTGATCCGTCCATCACCACACTGAAAAAGCGTCTTTGGCAGGGTCACCATAATTTTAGATCAGGCAACTAGGCGTGTGTGATCCGCGCCATCTTCTGCTGGTCTGCTCACTGGGACCTTGAAGCACGTCTTCCTAGTTGGCAGTGTGTGCTCGTTCTTCAGTTCTTGGTATTTTAGGCCCTTCACATTTCCATCTAGCACTTAGAACCAGCTCATTAGTTCACATATACTCTTCTGGGATTTTTCTTTTTTGGAAGGGTACGTGCCTTGAATCTATAGATCAATTTTCCAAGTATTTGACTCTTACTACTGAGCCTTACAAACCTTGAACATGCTATATCTCCATTTATTTAGGTCTTTTTGTTTTCTCACAGCAGTGTTCTGCATTTTCATTGTAGAAATCTTACAAATCTTCTATTATAGTCCTACATATTGATAGCTTTTGATGCTATTATAATGGGTTTCAATTTCCAATTGTTGTAGTATGTAGAAATAGTGGATTTTTGTGTGTTGACTTTGTGCTCAGCCTTGATCAACTTACTTATTGGCTAGAAGAAAAGCATTAGTAGATTCTTTGGGGCTCTCTGTATACATAATCATAACAATCTTATACCTGTTGTTTCTTTTTCTTACCTTATTTGAGCTTACACCATGATTTTTTCCAATTTTAAAGATAAAAATTTCCATGATCTATTTTAGTTGACAAATAAAAATTATATATATGTTTATCATATGTAACATGTGATTTAACATATCATATATAACATGTTTATCATATATACAACATACGTAATACAGTGTATACATTGTGAAATGACTAAATTGAGCTAATTAACATGTATTACTTCACATCCTTATCTTTTTTATATGGTGAGAAACTTAAAGTCTGCTGCTAGCAGTTTTCAAAAATACATTATTAGTGTGATAGTGACCACGTAGTACAGATCTGTGTTGTTTGATCCTTAGAGGCATATGTCACTTTTCGTTATTTTTTTAAATAAGTCTTTTCATGACCATGATTAAGCAGTGGTTACTTTTGATTTAATGACCTTGTCATGCAATGGGAAGGAGGTGGTAGGGTGACCGAGAGCAGGTTTAAGGAGCCGTATTGGTTCCCAGAGTGCAGACCGGTTGAGACCCCCGGCCTGGCTGCCCGAGGACATTGTCCTCAGTTTCTTCTCTGGTGACATCAGGCTGATGTATCAGTCTGCAGAGCAGACTCTGCCCCTTCAGGCTGTTGGCCAGCAGCACTGCCTGAGGGTGGGTGTCCTCGGCACCAGGCCTCTGCATGGCCCAGGCTCCCGCGTCCGAGGATCCCATCTCAACAGGAGCAGCCACCAAAATTAACTCACTCAGATCCTCAGCGCTGCTGCCTGCCTCGTGTAAGGTGTTTCATCGCCTTAGAGGAAGCTGAATGGTGAAAAGCACCAGAGGGGACTTTAAAAAACTCGGCCAGTCATTCATAGATTTCCGTTAATGGTGAAATGAATGTATCTCTCCTGCCTTATGTGAACAACGAACCTGTGGAGCATTGTTTTCCAGAATGGTTTTAGTTCTGGGGAGTGGCAAGCAGAATGGTTATAAAGCCTTATTCTTCCAGACACAAACAGAGACTGTTTGGTGTTGACTTTTCTCTCTGGCCTGTGACAGCAGAAGTTCGGTCTGCGGGGCCGAGCGCGTCCTAGTGCCTAGGCCTGCAGGAAGCAGGGTTGTTATGCCAGGAGCCTGCGCTTGTTTCCGCGGGAAGGAAGCTCAGCCGCCGGGCAGTCCCAGTCCCAGCCCTTCCCTAGGCAGCCGAGCACTTGGAGGCCCGAGGAGGAAGCGAGGTCACTGTGCCCTCGGCAGTCGGGACCGTGCCCCAGGTTGAGCACACCCTGATTTCTGATCCCTTCCTCCACAGTTTCCAGCCAGAGACGCCACTCCTCCATGGCCCGAATCCATTCCATGACCATCGAGGCGCCCATCACCAAGGTGAAGCTGCGGGTGGTCGTTCTCCACCGAGTGCACCCAGGGGTGTCTGAAGGCTGCTCTCACGGTTGGATGGTGCTGCCCGTTCTGGAGAGAGGATGTATGACAAGAACAGTTTAGGCTTCCCTTAGCGTGGTGGCACTGTTAAGCACTCCTGCCACCTCTACTCTTGGTCACTCTTCCGTGCTTTCTGAGGATTTCTTTCCATACTGTAGGTAATGAACATCATCAACACTGCCCAGGAGAGCAGCCCCATGCCCGTGACGGAGGCCTTGGACCGTGTGCTGCAGATCCTGAGGTCCACTGAGCTGTACTCCCCGCAGTTCGGTGCTAAGGATGACGACCCTCACGCCAGTGACCTTGTTGGGGGCTTAATGTCTGTAAGTTTATCTGAGCAGGCTTCCGGAGAGAGCCTGTTTGATCTGTGTTTCCCCTGAACAGCTCTCTGGCTGGGCTGTCATCCACCTGCTGCTTGCTGTGCTGCCCTGGGGACCTCAGCCTGGGCAGAAAGGATGGACGGCACCTAGACAGTCTGCCACTGCTCCAGTTCTCCAGTGTCACTTAAGGGTTTACAACTACTATCATTATATAAAAGTGTCTTAGCTGGGAATGATGGTGTACATTTGTAATCCCAGCCTCAGGACCCTGAGGCAGGAGGATTGCGGCAAGTTCAAGGCCCACCTGGGCTACATAGTGAGTTCAAGCCCAGCCTGAACGTCATAGTGAGACCCTGTCTCAAAAACCAAACAAACAAGAAAACCTTTCTTAGTTTTATTTAAGTTTTTGGAAACTGGGGCAGAAAAACAAAAGCCATACTGAGTGTTATATACCAAGTTGCAAAACAGGAAGACTCTTCGCTCTGTATGTTTAAAAAGGCACTAGGGGGAAGGATGTGCATCCCACACAGATCACAGGAAAGAAGGCCACCTGGAAGGGCCTTGTGTGTGGTCCCCTGAGGGGACCTGGATGCCTCCCCAACCCTCTGGAGCAGAGCTCACAAGAAAACATGTCACCCCGTTGCTGTCTGTCAGCAGTTACCTTCTCGGACAGAATTCTCCTCCTTTCCAGCTCCTGTGTGAAGTCACTTGATTGAATAAAGGAAGGTTTTAGGTAGTAATCCGGGAGGTAGAGCAGCTCCCAGCAGTGACCTCTACCTGCAGCCTGTTTGGGCCTCGTGATACAGGGCAGTGTCCTGGAGGTCGTAGATGGGAGTAACTGCAGGCAAGGCTGGAGTAGGGGGCAGGAGGGTTGTCAGGGGAAACTGAGGTCACTTAGAAGGTGAGAAAGAATCTAGTGTTACAAAGGAAGCTAAATGATACAGGAAAAATACAACTTCCAACCTGCTAGATGTCAGATGTGCTAAGTTGATGTCCCCCACAATCGAAGAATGAATCCTAAGGAACAGTGGGGGTTAAGAGTAGGAAAAGTTCATTGAGAGATAGCTCCAGAGAGACAGGAGGGGGTCCCAAAAGTGGGTTGCCACCGAGGCCCTTTGTCAGGGGTAATTTATATAGTAAGGCCACAATGTGGGTACAACATGGGTCAAATCACACCCTATGGGATTACAAGCATAGCTGCTTAGCTAACACTGATCCAATAGGGATGCGAGTCACCGTAGCAAAGGTACAAGGAAAGAACAAGGGCATTTTGGAGAAGGGATGGGTCCAGATGCTGTGGGACACCCACCTGGACAACTGATGCCCAGCCAGACTTTACTGGACCAGCTGGTACTAATTGCAGTAAAATTCCAAGTTACTGCTTATCCCTTAGGGAGGCAGGTAGGTCTGGTCACTGTATCTCTATCTTGAGGCCTGGTCGTCTTCAGATATGGCCGCAGCCGCAATGCTGACATCTTTGTTTTTTACTGACTTCCTTGGGAGCCCAGTCCCTCTCTGACTGTATATTAATTTCTATCTAATTTAGCTGTCTGTACTATTCCCCCTTCTGAAGAGTTATCACTAACTGTGGTTAGGGGAGAATAGGTGAAGTTTCAATCTAGCTGTTTCGAGCTGAGAAGGGTCAGTGTAGGGGAGACCACATTAAGGGCCTTCTCCAGGGACCTAATCTAAGGAGCCTTGGAGAGAAGTCATGTTGGGGTTCAGCAGTTATGAACTTCCTTTACAAGGTTAGTCTAGTGGATCCTGGTCAAAGGAATCTGGTGCATTTGTTGTTAGTGCCATCTGTACGATTGCTTGGAGTTTGGCAGCGTCTCCAAACTGTTATTGGTGAGAATAAACAAACTTCAGCAAGAGATTAAAGCACATAGGACCAAAGGATGCACACTAGAATGGAAAGACAGACTGAGGAAAGGAGTCACGTACTGGAATAGTAATTGTAACCAGCTAACTCCTAGACCTCTCTACTGACCGAGGTTGTCTGTAAGTCTAAATCTGACCGAAGTCTCCAGTTTCAGCTGTAAGGAGATGGAGAGTTTGGTGGTTTTGAAGGACAGTTTTAGCTAAGGAGTTTTAAAGACTTCTGCTGAGCTTTCACAGCTTCCATTGTAGTTTTCTAGCCTTATTGAACCATAACAGTGGTCAGCTCCAGGTGTAGCTGGAAACTGCCATCAGGGCCCGGTGATTGGCAATCCTTTCTATATCCAGCCTTCATTACTGTGATATTATTTGTATACATTTTTGATTATACTTTTCTTCTGGGTGTTTAAGACCAAGCTAAAGTGAGATTCGAGTTAATCAAAATAAACCTCTTGCTGTCTATCGGGGTCAGTTGTCTCCTCAGGAGTTACTTTTGGGACCACGTGCAGAGCCTCTCAGCTCCTCTGTCAGTGTCAGCCACCACGATGGGCCACAGTCTTGTTTGACCATGTGGCTTGCCATGAAAGGGTGGAGACTTTTCTCTCCCTGGTGACTCTCTTTTTTGGCACATTGTATATTGGTTGACTCCTGTCCTTTGGAGTTCAGCAGTCTCCCTGCTCAGGAAGTTGGGTGACTCAGAGTTTTAGGATCCTGTAGAAAATGTCCCCTTATATCCTGGGTCCTTGTTGACCTTGGAGGGCCAGGGCCAAAACACTGGTTGTCCTTTCAGCCCAGTTATCTCTCTAGTTCTGGTCTCCAGCCTCAGCTGTTGAACACACAGAAGAGATCAGTTACATCAGTATTGCAGTGGGAGCAGGATGAACATTGAGTTACTCATAGTCATACTTTTGGAAAGAGATAAAGAAAAGAAAACCAGGTTAGGCCACATGTGCAGCCTGCTCAAACCACGTTGAACTGCCAAGGAGGCAGCTCTGCCTTGTCTTCTGTCGTTAGTCTAGACATCCCTGCTTGCCATTTAGAAAGGCTCATGTCTAGTATCAGTCTTAGAAATGAGAATTACAGGGGTTGGGAATTTATCTCAGTGGTTAGAGTGCTTGCCTAGCAAGCACAGGGCCCTGAGTTTGATCCCCAGCACCCTCCCCCCCAAAAAAACCAATTACAGTCTTTGTCTGAAAGCACTAGTTAGACCAAAGGGAACAGTTGGGAAATGGGAAGGAGCAAATGATGATCTGAGAGTTGAGGCCACAGTCCCATAGTCTCATTTGAGCAACAAGGAGCATCTTGAAGAAACAGCCTTGGGTCAGCTAAACCAAGAGCACAAGCTCAAAATAACCAAACTTACATATTTCTTTTTATTAAACCATGTCCTCCACAGACTTTTCTTGCCATACTTTAACCTTCCAATTTTGCTGCCATCTCTCTCTCCTTTCTTTCTGGAAGAGCAAAGGTCTTATCATACAAAATCTTACATCAAAAGTATATCTCTGTATGTACAGCTTTCTCCACATTGGTTTCTTTATCTTACTATACTCTTTCTATAACAAACCTGGCTGCGGCCGTTGGTGAGGAGGGTGGCAAGAGCACGGTAGGGAAGGACCAGGGGCAGAGAGCATTGTCCCTGAGCCAGCACCGTGGTCCTGGAATAAGACAGGGATCCTGGGCTTTAGACGAGAGGCCCCCTTGAGTTCACCTCTCTGGTATCGACCCTGCCTGTGTCCCGCATCCGGCGAGACCAGCCAGGCCTGCATCAGGCTGCTGAGCTGTACAGGGAGCAGCTGGGTCCAGGCCGGCCACAGTGGGGACACTGGGGACCTGCTGGCTGGGGAGAGCTGTCCTGGGCTGGCTACCTGGAGTTTCCACGAAGGAAAGAATAGCAGTGACTTTGCTTTTTCTTGTTCCCTTTGGTTTTTATCAGGATGGTTTGCGGAGATTATCAGGGAATGAATATGTTCTTTCAACAAAAAGTAAGTTTTTTGTTTTGATATTTTGGATCACTCTAATACTGTAGTTAAGGTCAAATGATGAAAATAATTTCTCTCATCAGTAAGAAGTTTCTCTGTGTGCTGTAAAAGTCTCAGAAACAAAGCAGCCCTTCCTGACGCAGTGCTGCTGTCTCTGAGGACCGGTTACTGCCGTCCACCCTGTTAATCTTTTTCCACCAACGATGTGACTCTGCAGCCCTCCACCAGGTTCCAGGCAGCGGGACTGCTCCCATCTCCCCTCATGACGTCCCACCACGGGTAGCTCGGGCCATGGAAAATGTAGAACAGTGGGACTTCAATATTTTTGAACTGGAGGCTGCCACCCACAATAGGTAAGTCTGGGGAGTGCCTAGATGGTGAACCGGCCTCCAGGGCCGTGTGGAGACTGCAGCAGAGCTGGTTCCTGGCCGGGGAGCAGGCTGAGAAAGGAAGTACTGGCGGCCAGGGCGGAGTTCGCCTGGCCACCACAGATGCGGCAAACAGATGGGCTGTGCAGAGCTGAGAAGGGGTTTATCCTGTGAGGTAGGGTACAGCTTCCTCCTGGCCTGGCGACACACCGAGAGGACAGCCAAGAGCTCCCTCAGGGCCCGGAACCAACACTCATCTGATGAGACCCGCCCTCAGGTTTTAGTTGCCTTGCTGACACTCAGAAGCCCTGTGCACCTCCTCTAGATGTGACCACAGTGTGGGAGCAGCAGTGGGCCCTTGCCTCAGCTGTGTGCCTTGATGTGGAAGAAGTGCCAGCCTCACCCGGGGATGGGCTTGGCACACAGGAGGGGCTGTCCACGGAGGAGCTACTCTGTGGTCGGGCAGGTCCCTTCCCGGGCGGGGTGAGCTGGCGACAGGACAGCCCAGCCGGCAGGTGGGCAAGAACCCTCCCCGGCATCAGGTGGAAAGTGCAGGGCTAGAAAATGGGTGGTTTTGAGGAACCCAGGGGTACAAGTAGTAGTCTGTATCAGAAGGGCAGGTGGCAGACCGCACCCCACAAGGGGCTGAGACCAGAAGCTGTGTGGGCAGCCGGCTCTCGCCCACATGTCTCAGACAGCGAAGGCCCAGCATGGCTCTGGGTCCCTCTGGGGTTGGTGGCTACCCTGCACGGGCTGCAGCCTGACTGGGATTATTTTTTCTGGGCTTCGTTTTTATGCTGTGGCTGTTTTTCTCTGTAGGCCACTGATTTACCTTGGTCTAAAAACATTTGCTCACTTTGGAATCTGTGAATTTCTAAACTGCTCTGAGTCAACGTTGAAATCCTGGTTACAAGTTATTGAAGCCAATTACCATTCTTCTAACCCCTACCACAACTCCACACACTCTGCCGACGTGCTCCACGCCACCGCCTACTTTCTGTCCAGGGAGAGGATGAAGGTGAGCCCGTCTGCGGCCCGTGTTCAGGCGGGGAGTGGGGAACCCAGGGCGGGGAGGGATCTGTCGTGGCTGGGACCCCTAGGGGCGGCCACTCCAGTGCAGCCAGCACACAGGGAGAGGCCACGGGAGGAAACCAGGAGGGCTGCTCCTCCGGGCACTCACTGGACATGCAGGCGCGCACAGCCTTGTCACCTTCGCACCACCACATCAGCGGCTTCACCTGACCAGGGCTCCACCGTCCCCCCACAGCTGCAGCCGTCGGCCGCTGCTCAGCCCCCAGTGTCTGCCTGTTGCCTGGCCTGGCCTCCCGCTGGCTCCTGTCCCGTGAGCCCCGTAGCTGGCGTCTGGGCTTGGATGCCTGCCTGTGCAGCCTCTTGTGTACTTTCTCACTGCTGCCAATGAGCTTTCTGGGGCAGGCCCATCTCCCGCAGGGACGCAGACTGTAGAACTCCCTTGGGTGGGTAGCCAGCCTCTGCACACCCGGAAGAGAACTCCTCTCGCCTCCCACCCTGCGCCCCAGACACTTAGGCCAGACCACTTCAGCGGGACCAGGGCTGACTGCGGGACCACAGGCCAGGGCAAGCGTCCCCGGTTGTGTACCACTCTGTGGGACGGGGGACTGGAACACGGGAAGGGTGTCATGTAGCCCAGGAACTGGGTAGGTGTCCACCCCCACCCCGAGGGCCAGACCTCAGAGCAGCTTCTTCAGCTGCCCACTCCTGCTCCCTCCAGTTCATCAGGGGTTGGTTTCTGGGGTACCTGGATGGAACCGCACACGGCCCAGCCTGGAGAGGGTGCTGCGTAAGTTACAGAGACAAGGGGCAGGGAGGGACGTCTTGTCCATATGGATCAGCATATAAAGGCCACTCGATTTTTGCTGTTATTTATTGCTTTTGAACTAGAGATAATATACAAAAATATTTCACCCACTTAAAGTTAAAACTATTGAAATCTAAGTCAAATTAACCTACAAGGATGATATATTAGACATATACCTTTTCAAGTGTCTGTAGAATATTTTTATATATGGTTTTGTACTGGGACATACTGCACTCTCTTGGTAAACTTCATAGGTTATATTTTCTAACCACAAGAAAACTAGACTACCTGATGGTTAAATGAAAAGTGTTGTCTGGATGCAGTGCCACTTGCCTATAATCTCAGCTATACAGGAGGCCGAGGCAGGAGGATTGCAGGTTTGAGACTAATCTGGGAAACTGAGACCTTGTCTCAAAATAAAAAGGGTCGGGGAAGTAGCTCAGTGTGAAGGCCCTGGGTTCAATCCCCAGCACCACTGGTAGGTGGGTATGACTGACTGGTTGCCACGACAAATGAGAAAATATTTTGAATAATTTTTCGATTAATAAAAAGTGAAAGATGACTTACAAAACAAAATAAGAAATCTATCAAACCTAGAAAATAAAGCCAATGATACATTTAAATGCTTTCACTTCTTAAAGAGAAGAAAAAGATCTTGGTAAGAGCAAATAATCCAAAATGGCTCTGTGAAATAACTGAGACAGTAAAGTTCTGCTCAAACTAATTGAGAAATAAAATGGAAATGAAAAATGATAAAGTGTCACACATACCTGTATTCAGAAACCTTAAAACAGATGGTTTCTTTGGGGGAAAAGGAATGTTTTAGATAACATAAGAGAAAAATAAAAGAGGCCAGTACCATCAAAACTGTTCACCGGTTTCTTTAAAACCTGGCTCCTGCCCCAGATGGCAAATTCTCTGGCCATTGAAGGCGTTTTTCCATGTTATGCAGACCCTGTCAGGACCTTGGAACAAGATGAAAAACGTGCGGGTCTTTCATCACATAGAAGGCAGCGCCCGCAGAGACTAGGCTGCTCGCCAGTAAATGCATGTTTTGAAAGGTTCCGTCTCATCACTCACGGTTCATGTCGGTCTACGTCAGTGTCTTCTGTTGATGGGGCTGTAGAGAGGCTGGCTGGGAAGTGACGCCTCCCTGGTTTTTGGGAACGCCTTGCCTTATTGTTCCCTAGTAAAGCACGTGGAGGCCTAACTGCTTCCGAGCGGAGAGAGGAAAGTGGTTTCCTCACGCAGTGTGCCTTCTCAGAAATCCAAGCTAATCCTAAGTACCGTGGTGCTTCAGTTCATGAACTTAATTTGTTTCATGATTTTGGAAAAGATAGACATGTTTGTGTGGGAAAGATCCCCGTGGTCGTGTTTGTCACCAGATGCGGTTTGCAAACACTTCTGTTGGCAAACCAAAGCATTCATGAACTGAGGCACCACCGTGTAGGGCTGAGAGAAAACTGCACATTGGACTTCCTGGCCACGGCACCTTCCCCGGTTTGACAAGCTCTCTCACTTTCAGGAAACTTTAGACCCCATCGACGAGGCCGCTGCGCTCATTGCAGCCACCATCCATGATGTGGACCACCCTGGGAGGACCAACTCCTTCCTGTGCAACGCGGGCAGCGAGCTGGCCCTGCTGTATAACGACCTGGCCGTGCTGGAGAGCCACCACGCGGCGCTGGCCTTCCAGCTGACCATGGGCGATGACAGGTGCAACATCTTTAGAAACATGGACAGGTGAGAGCAGGCCTGGCCGGGGTGTGGCCCCATCAGTCTTTCGAACAGCTTTATTGGGACGTAAGTTACACACTCGGCAATTCTCCCACGTAGAGCGGACAGGGGCTTAGTAACAGCTCCTCAGCCATCACCACACAGCTTCAGAACGTTTTGTTACCACCCCCCGCCCCCACAGGCCCTCGCCCTCCTCATTCCCCCATCTCTTCTGGTCCTGGGCCACCACCACCCCACTTTCCATCCGTGCCCACTTAGATCTGCGAGCTCTGGACATTGTTGTGAACTGCTGCACACGCAGCTAGCTGTCTTTTGTGACTTTCTCCTCTCAGCATAGCGTCATCAGGTCCAGGCGTGTATTTTGACGTCTTATGGAGACAAAGTGTAGGCTGCATCCCGAGCTTTTAGGAGACACAGAGCAGCAGCCACCCGCCTGTGCACTCCCTGATCACGCAGCCTTCACAGCACAGGCCTCACTTTTTACACTTGATCTTAGCCAAAAGGCCGAGAAGCGATTCTCATTTTTAAAAATAGGTTTTAAAAACATACTTGTTTGGGGGCCGGGGATATAGTGTAGCTCGGCGATGGAGCACCCCCCCAGCATGCACAAGGCCCTGGTGGGTTTGGTCCCCAGCACCACGAAAAAGCAAAGAAGAACAAAATGTTTAACGTCTGATTCAGTTCTTAAGCCGTCAGGTCTCCAGGCGTGTGTCTGTGTGGTACTAGGGATGGAACCCAGGGCCTCACACTGAGCTGCCTCCCGGCCCTTTTATTTTTTGACAAAGCACCTCGAACACGTCAGCAAGCCCTGTGTCGCTCGGGCGGGGCTCCAACTTCCGCTGCTGCTGCTCAGCCTTGCAGCGTGCTGGGCTCACAGGCACGCGCTGCCGCTCCGGACTTCGTGTGCCTTTTGATCATTACTGTTCCCTGTGCCTGGGACATAGCAGGTACCTGTACATGGCAACTGAAAAAGAAAAGGAGTCATGAGGAATACTTAATTTGGATTTTATTTAAATTTTATTTTAATGGCACACTTTAGATGTACACAGTGATAACATTCATCATAGGAGATTTGTACCTGTACATATCCTGTTGCTTCTTTTTTTCCCATTCCCCTCCCCTTACCCCCTCCTCTCTCTTTATCTACAAAAGCTTTGTTTCTATTTTTTCCTTCCTCTTCTTACCTCTCTTGTCCCTCTGTTCCTTTCCCCCTCCCCCTCCCTTGTTCCCTTTCCTATTTGGACATTTTCTTCCCTTTCCCAATATAATACATTTTAGTCTTTATTTACACTTTCAGTTTCTCACACCAGAGAAACAATGCAGTATTTAAACATGTGTGTCTGATTTATTTCACTTAAGAGTATGGTCTATTAAAAAAAAAAAGTATGGTCTCAAGATGCATCCATTTACCTAGAAATATCTTGAACTTATCCTTCTTCACAGCAGAGTGGTACTCCATTGCATTAAAAAACCCCACATTTTCTTTATCCATTCTGCGACTGATGGGCATTTGGGCTATTTGCAAGATTTAGCTGTTACAGACTGTGCTGCTGTAAACATGGGTATGCATATATCGCTGCAGTATGATGCTTTTAATTCTTTTGCGAAAATACTTAAATTTGGGATTAAGGAATTAAAGGAAGTTTTAGATGAGATTGTTAAAGGGTATCCTGCTTTCACAAAACTCCCTTCTGCCACGTCCGAGGATTGCAGAGGCTCATACTTGGTTGAAGATACATCATTTTTCCCTGGAAGCATAGAAGACCCACCTGACGAGCTGCCTCAGGAAAGGAACTGGATGATTTAGAAAGAGGCTGAGTAGAGGCTTTGCTCCGTACTGTTTCATACCTTTTGAATCCTATGGATTGCCTCTTCAAAAAACAAAATTTTGAGCGGGCACGGTGGCATACGCCTGTAGCCCCAGCACTTGGGAGGCTGAGGTGGGAGGACTGCCACAAGTCCAAGACCAGTCTGGGCTACATAGTGAGACTCTGTCCCAAAAAACCCCCAATTTTAAGAATCTAGAAAATGAAAGCGAGGCCCAGATGAAGAGGTACAAGTCCTCCCTGTGATTCTCGCTCAGGTCTGCCCCTCAGCTCACTGGGCACTGAAATACTGGGTCTCATGGAGCCTCCGCGCAGGGTGGGGGACGGAACCAGGGCCTCAGCGTGCTGGCCAGTGCTCTGCGCCGGAGCACACCCTCAGCCCCAGGTCTGTTCCTACTGCAGACGGGCATCTGAGGTCCCAACGAGAGCAGTCTTGGTTCACCCTACCACAGCCGGTACCCCCCTTTTAATTTTAGTACGTTGCCCAGACTGGCCTTGAACTTTCAATACGCCTGCCTCAGCCTCCCCAAGAAGCTGTGATTACAAGCGTGTGCCCCTAACACCAGGCCTCCTGTCTCCTGAGAACTGGAGCTATAAACTACACTACAGCTATAAAGCCTGCTCAGAGGCTTCCCCTTGCCGATCCAGCACAACCATCGTATCTACCTTTTTTGAAAGTGCTACTTTGTGGACTTGTGGCCACAGTAGACAGGTAGCCTGGAGAACAGACTGTTTTCTGGACCTGCCTGGTCTGAATCAGTAACCCATAGCAGCCTCTTATTTGTCATCTGAAACAGGAATGACTACCGGGTGCTGCGCCAGAGTATCATCGACATGGTCCTGGCCACAGAAATGACAAAGCACTTCGAACACGTGAACAAGTTTATCAACAGTGTCAACAAGCCCTTGGCGGCACTGGAGGAAAATGAGGTAAGGGGATCGCGTTCGGGGAGGCCAGGGCTTGGGGCCTTTACAGCCAAGAGTCGTGCGGAACGCAGGTGCCCACACAGCTCTCGCCCGGCTCATCCGCGTAGCTTCGTCTAGGTCACTACCCCTGCGGGTGCCTGTGTGAGCCTGCAGGTGCCTGAGCACCACAAGGGTCCTTTTGTTGTGAGGACAGGGAATCTTTGTGTTCAGTCAGTGATCTTTTCTAGTAAATATAATAAAAAGACAAAACCAGTGAGTTCTTAGCCAGTGGAGGAGGAGCTAGCAGAAGAGAAAGGAAGGGCAACTGAGCCAGGCTTACAGGGAGCAGGAAGGAAGGACGGCCGGCCTCGCCTCCTGCTGCACGTTCGCCCAAAGGCGAGGACCAGGCCGGCGGCACCCTCCGCACTGCGGGGCTAGCCCTGAGCTCGCTGGCCCTGCCAGAGCCTCAGCGCTTACAGGGGCCCCAACCCGTCAGAGGACTGGGCACGGAGGCCCCATTTTGATCGCTTTTAATTCCACTCCCGTTTCAGGAAACTGATAAAGACCAGGAAGCCATCCACGCCCTGCTCAGGGCTCCGGAGAACCGGGCGCTCGTCAGGCGCATGCTGATCAAGTGTGCCGACATCTGCAACCCCTGCCGGCCGCTGGAGCAGTGTGTCGAGTGGGCCACGCGCATCTCGGAGGAGTATTTCTCTCAGGTCAGATGCCACCTCTTAAGCTCTTTCACACGTAGACCTCAAGAGGTAACAGACTTCAAACTAGAAAACGGGACTCTGAAAGAAATCGGTCCTTGACGATCACCTCTTGTATTGCACATTTCCTGATAGTTGTCAGGTTTTTCCTCACCTGAGGATGTTTCATCTTCACTCTTACAGGATGTTTTTTGCTGGATATAAAATCCTGGGTTGACGGATTTCTCCTGAAAGAGCTTTAAGGGAATCAGTCATCTGTCCTTCATCTTCTTCTGGGACAGAAAACAAGTTAGAAAATACACTGCCCACCCAAGACTTTTCCAAATTTGATGACATGTGAGGTCTGCTCCATGTGAGTCAGGTCACATCAGGCAGCTCCAAGTCAAGGATAAAGAGTAAGTCTTAAAGTCAGCCGGAGAAATTTTTCTGATTTCTTATTGGAAATTGAAGGCTATTAGAAGAAAACTGTCAACCCAGGAGGCCATATCCAGTGAAGAATGCTGCATCCACTGAAAATATCCTGTAACAATCAAGGAAAATAACACATTCTTAGATGAGGAAAAGCTAACGGAATCCATTACTAGGAAATTTACAGTATGAGAAATGTAGGAGAAAGGATCACAAGTGTAAGCTGGGATCTTCAAAAAGGAATGAAAAACGCCATGTAGCTTAGCGGCACAGCACTTGCCTGGCAAGCGTGAGGCCCTGTGTTCGATTCCTAGTACCAAAAAAGACCAAAAAAACCCCAGCTATCAAATTGAAATAGCCATCTCAATATCACACAAAATAGATGTAATAATAAATGTATATGAAACTAGTATCAGCTTCAAAAGAAATGAAGCAAAACCGACAGAATCAGAGAGAGAGTTCTATAATCAGAGATTTTAACACCCCTTCACGAGTTGACAGAACAACCAGATTAAGATACCAGTAAAGACACAGATGATTTGTACACCCTCATCAGCTACCTCAGTTAACATCTACAGAACACAGTTGTTAAATACACACACACCAAGGTAGAGCCTATGCTGGGCCTCAGAAGCCTTCAGTAAATTAAAAAGGACTGAAATCAAATGAGTGTGTTCTCTGACCACAGTGTAATTAAGTCAGAAAGCATTAACAACATATCTAGGAAGATACTGTACCAAATATTTGGAAATTGAACAGCACACTTCTAAATAACCCATGAGTCAAATATAAGAGATTAATAAAAATGTCAGAATTGTTTGATGCATTTAAAACAGTGTTTAAAAGAAGGGTATAATTTTACTTTATTATTAGAAAGTGGGAGTGCCTTAAAGTTAGTGACTTAGACTTCACTTAAAGACACTGGAAAAAGAAAAAATCCAAAGTAAGCAGAAGGAAACAAAAAGCAAAAAATGAGGAAATAGCAAAGCATAATCCTGGCACTCAGGAGGCTGAGGCCAGCCTCCTGTTCATCCTCTTCCCCCCTCCTCCCCCCCTCCTCCCACCTCTGAGGGGACAGCTAGAGCACCTGACAGATCCAGTGTCCACCATCATACAAACTCAGATGGAAGGACACTGCTTTTAAAAAACATCTGTAAGCCACAGTTGCCATTCTGTTTATGGTCGTGTTGAACACATCTTCCCTAAGATGGGACCAGAGGGCGGCCAGCGCTCCTGCCACTCTCCCACGGCGTCGGGACCACCCACACCGCGGTAAGGGAGGCAGGAAAAGAGAAACTGCCGCACGCTGGTTTCTCTTTGCAGATGGCATATTTGTTGTTCTTTGTAAAGATTCCTAAGGTACAAAACAGTTGCTAGCATTCTTAAGTAGAAATGGCATAGCAAAATCATGGGCCGTAAGCCCAATAAATGAGTCAGTTGTATTTTATATACTAGCACCAAATGATCAGAAAACAGAACTAAAAATACAGTCCTTACAATAGCCATAAAAAGCGAAAATGACCAGACCTTTAAGCGAAAATCACAAAATGCTGCTAACCAGTTAAACGCCCGAGAAGAGAGGGTCATCTGCTGTGCTCACAGGACAGGCTCCTCCCCAGACCCACTGTTGACCTTATGGGGAAATTTGATTCCCCTGAGTACAAAAGTTAAAATTGCAACTTGTAGAGAAAACTGCAGCAGAATATCCTCGGTGACTTAAAAATGGACAAAGAAATAGCAGCTCTTAAAATTTAATAAATTAAACCTCGTCAGTGGTAGAGCGCCTGCTTAGCAAGCGCAAGGCCCAGAGTTCGATCCCCAGCACCAAAAAAAAAAAAAAGAAAAAAGGAAACTAGACCTCATCAGAGTTCAAAAGTTATGCCTAGACATAGCTCAAAGAACGAGTAAATGTTTTAGTAATCATTTAACAAAGGATACTCTGAATGGCAATAAGCACGTGCAAAAGTTGTCAGGGAAATTCACACTAAAACCACCAGGAGATGCCCCTTTCCCCCAGCAGAGGGCCGAACATTTAAACCCTGGCAACACCAGATGGTGAAGTAGGAAGCGGCTCATGTCGTCTGTCTGCGAGCGAGCCGGGTGGAACGTGCTATAACCCCTTTAGGAAGCAGATTAGCGATTTACGAGGTAATAAAACTTACACAAAACTGGCCATTCCCGATAGTGTGTGTTCTCTTAGTAAAGTGCATTCTGTTGACTCATATGCCAAACTGCCCTTGCATTCTGGGTGTAAATTCTCCTTGGCATGGTGCATAACCCTTTTTATGTGCCGAGTCTCAAGGGGCCCTTCTGGTCCGCTCAGCAGTGGTGGCAAGCAGCTCAGGCCTTTCCTTCCGCCGGGGCACTGTGCTCCCTTGTCTCAGTGCCCAGGGTGGGCGTGCTGGGCACAAGGAGAAGATGCCGGGTTGACGCCTGTGCTCTGTGGCCCTTGCTTGAGGAGCCCTGGCAAGCCCCTGGCCCACCTGGGGTCCAGCAGCCACTGTGGCCGGGGAGGCTTCTCACCACAGGCCAGCCCAGCCGTCAAGGGCACCCCCGGGGGGCTGGACTGCTGCGGGGCTGGAGCCTGGAGATCTTGGCCTTTTCTGCTTTGCAGACTGATGAAGAGAAGCAGAAGGAGTTGCCCGTGGTGATGCCGGTCTTTGACAGGAACACCTGCAGCATCCCCAAATCCCAGATCTCTTTCATCGACTACTTCATCACAGACATGTTTGATGCCTGGGACGGTAAGAAATTGCCCTGCGCGTTCTACAGCAAGAAGTGCGCCCCTCCAGAGGCCCCTGGGTCCCCTCCTCCCTCCTGCACACAGGGGTAGGTGTGTGTTAGGAGGGAGGTGACCGGGGAGTCACAGGTTAGAAGAAGGCTTAGGACCCAGCCGGCAGTGAGAACTCCTGAGCCCAGCGCCCCGCACAGTCCCGCTCTGGGCCGCAGGGGCAGAACCAGAGGAGAGGCCCTGCTCCTCCCCGGGCTGAGGACAGGACCCTGTCGCCGTCCCCGGGGTGTCGCGCCCTTCTCAGCCCACGCACGGCGGCGACAACAAGAGGCATGAACCTGGCTGAGAGCGCGTCACGTTCCTTTTTTCCCTCCAGCCTTCGTTGACCTGCCAGAATTAATGCGGCATCTCGACAGCAACTTCAAGTACTGGAAAGGGCTGGACGAAAGGAAGCTGCGGGGCCTCAGACCCGCTCCTGAGTAGCGGGACTCCCGGAGCCCGCCTGCGCCCTCGGGCACCGGCGCAGCCTTAGGCGGCCACCACGCGCCACCGTGGGGCAGCCTGTCGGGGGCCCTCCGGAAGGCCCCGAGAAGCAGGGTCTGCGCTGGCCGCCGCGGCAGGCCCGGGAGCCCCTGAGCGGGACTGCGGGACTCCTCGTCTCAGTTGCGTCCTCAGGCCCAGGCGCAGGCACGTGGCAGCACTGCTGAAAGTGACTTCTCTCTTCAAATTGAGTAGCGAATGAAACATAAAAAGAAATTATGAAGTTGATTATTAATAGCAATTATTAAAATGTTTTATTTATTCAATATTTGCTATGAATTTAAAAATTTAAAACTTCAAAGCCAACTTCAAATGCCATGACCAAATTTATATGATTCATAGTCATTAAACCTGCATTACTTGGTATACAGACTTATTTTCATAATGCAAATTTAAAATATAAAATGACATTTTATTGCACTATAGAAATACTTGCGTATGTTAAACTCTTTTCTAATTGATCCTAATTGGGGAAAGCTGTCTTGTGTCTTTCCCTGGACAGTAAAGGAGACGCTGCTTCCTCTGCACCCGGCCCGGCCCAGCCCCCCATGCAGAGCTCGGCGCCTGACACGCCTCGCCAGGGGCTCCCCGAATAAAACGGCCCCCCTCGTTTTAGCGAGGAAAAATTGGATCTTAACACTTTTCCCTAAAATTTTATAATTGAACTTATAAAAGTCTGCCTTATTTTATACTATTTCTATAAAATATCCCCTATGAAAATAAAGAGCAAACATGGACTATTTTGTAGATCGACATTTTATAACCAGCCTGTTTCATCTGCAGTGGAAACCTCTAATTCCAGAAATTTATAAAGGTTCTTTATCTTCACATTTTGAATAATGGTAATACCACAAAAATGACACTTGATGACATGTCAGAGTGTTAGTTGTTTCAGTTTAAACTTATATATTTTTTTTTATTTCCAGATAAAAATGAAATTAAACTATCTCTTTTTAAGAAATAATTTTTTCTTTGGGGTTTCATTTGCTTTGTAATACTCAATATTTAATCTTTTCCTTTTTGTATATAAAGAATATGCCTTTCTTTGGCATCTACTTAGTAGTTTAATGACTTTTCAAAGGTTGCATGGGGTCAGAGGTGTGTATATTGAAAAATTCCTAGACCAACATTATTTCCCCAGCTAGTGCCCATTCCAGGGATTCTTGGATTGGGTCCTGCGTAGCTGGTATGTTCAGGGACGCCACAAGGGGCAAGCAGCACAAGTCCTTCAGGGGAAACAAAGGCTCCTCTTTCTCCTCTGGTGCCAAGAAGGAAGAGGAAGTGACCCACAGCAGCAGCCCGTCCCTCTGAGGTGGCCACAGTGGGGCTGGCACTGTCCTGCCCGGCACCCATGGCAGTGACCATCTGAGATGGCCTTGTGCCTTTGCAGAGAGAAAAGAAGCAATAAAAACTACAGCGCCTACCAAGGGCATTGTAAGAGGAATAAAGATGGTCTAGAGATGAACACAGTCACGAACGAATAGAGACGCACCGGAGACTTCTGCTAGATGCATCATCTGCAAAAACTGAGACGCTGGACACCACAGGAAACTGTCAGCCTAGAATTGCATGACTAAACCATTCAAGAGGGAGGGCAAAAGACAAATGATTTCAGACATGGACAGTTAATTACGAACAAAGCCCCGTGTGAAAACCTGCTGAGACGCTTCTGTACAATGAATCCAGTAAGGAGAGGCAGGCTGCAGAAGGCAGCAGTGCACAGCTGCTAAACATCTGGAGAAAAGTATCCTGAGCAGAGGAAAATAACTGACATCCTCAGGAGTGGAGGGAAGCAGATAAACAAAAGGTAAGCGAAATGGTCAAAATTCTGGTGAGGAGAACTTTGTCTTAGACATTTAACAAGTATGAAGTATGAAACTTCAGAACACTATAAAGAATAGAGAAAACATGATCAGTACAGCAAAAAATGGATAAGGGATGAATTACAAAAGGTAAGTGGTAAGTACAAACAAATACATATACAGAATCAATTCTGAACTATGTGTTAAAAAAATAGCTTTTTGACATTGAAGTGTGGAAAACATTCTTAAAACGACGCCAAAAGCATGAAAAAGCACTTAAGAAATATCTATGTAGATTCTATATGACAAAAGATGTAAACCAGCCTTAAAAACATGCCACAGATTGAGGTGACCAAGAGAACTAACAAAGTATACATACCTTTAAGATACATTTTTTATTAAGAAGGGCAAAACCAGATTTTACTCCCTTCAGATTAATAAAAGTTTTAAAGTCTGATTGTACAAAGTATTGATGAGAATATAAGAAAATGGTGAACTTTCAAACACCAACAGTAGGAATCTATGATTGGGCAACTGCTTGGGAGGGCAGTTTGGAAAAATCTACCAAAGTTCCTCAAAAGTGAGCAACTTTAATTTTAGAACCTAGAGAAACTTGCAAAGGTACAAGACATGTTCAAGAGTATTCACTGTAGAATTCCATCAGGGTGAAACATGACGGACAGTTGGTGTCCTTAGGAGGACAATGGATAGAGAAATTGTGGTTACATGCTCAGATCATGGTGTACTGTGGGGGACAGTTTCTAAAGTGGCTCCCGATGATCCCTCCCCTGATGTTCACAACTTGGGGCTGCACCTGTAGACTTCCCGGTAGCCAACAAAACATGGCAAAACTGATAGGATGCTATTTCCAAGACTTGGCTACAGGAGGTGTGTCATTTCCAAGAGCTGCCATAATAGATGACTGGGTGGCTTAACAAAATGTGAATTTATTCTCGAATAGTGCTGGGGCCAGACACAAGATGTCTACAGGCAGTGAAGGAGAAACCACCCCTGCTCATTCGTCACACTGCCTTTCTCTCTGAATGAAGGTGGGGCCAGTCACAGGCTTAACTTCTATCATTTTATCCACAGAGACCACTTGGCAAATGAAGTCACATTTTTTAAGTTTTGGGGAAACACTAGTCAGCCCACCTCAACTGGTGATGTCCTTCCTGCTCTCGCTGGCCTGGTGCCATGCAGCAGGCGGTCACATAGTGAGCTGCCTTGGGCAGACTCCCGCAGCGAAGACCTCAGGGTGGCCTGCCGGTCATGGCTGCCATCCGCTGCCTGGGTGCACAGGACGCAGGTCCCACCCGGGTCACGTCCAGATGAGACCGCTGCTCCAGCCAGCACCGTGATTGCATGAGATTCCTCATGAGGAAAGCCAAGCCAGAGGCCCAGCGGAGTCACCCCTTGATTCCCAGCCCACATAAACTATGAGGCAATTAATGTTCACTGAAGCCAGTAAGTTTAGAGGGAACTTTTTTTGTTTGCTTTTGAGGAAGGATCTCGCTATGTATTTCAGGCTGGCCTTGAGCTCACTCCATAGCCCAGGCTGGCCCTGAACTCACAGTGATCCTCCTGCCTCAGCCTCCCAAGTGCTGGGATTACAGGCATGTACCACCACGTCCAGATAGAGGTAACTTGTTACACAGCAGCAAGTAACTAACACATGAACTATGTAGTCATTTAAAAGAATGAAGTAGAGCTAAAGATGTCAACTGGGGAAAAGCTTATAAATAATATAAAATGAAAAGACACAGAGGCCAGGATAGAAAATCAATTTTAAAAAACGACAGCTTTTTGTATACATAAATAATGAGCTAGATGAGAAAGAAATCAGGAAAACAATTCCATTCACAATAACTGAAAAAAAAAAAATCTAGGAACCAACGTAACTCAGGAAGCAAAAGACCTCTACCATAAAAATTACAGAACACTAAAGAAAACTGAAGAACACTAGAAAAAGGCTTTGCATGTTCACAGACTGGCAGAGAATTAATATTGTTAAAATGGCCATGTTACCAAAGGTGAGCTAGAGATTCCATGCAATCCCCATCAGAATTCCAATGACATTATTCACAGGAAAAAAAAAAAAAAAAAACCTAATATTCATATGGAAACGAGTCAGAATAGTCAAAGCAATCCTGAGCAAAAAGAGGCTGGAGATACCAAAATATTGCTTTCAAATTATACTACAAAGCCATAGTAACAAAAACAGCATGGTACTGGCACAAAAATAGACACACAGATCAATGGAATACAATAATAGAGGCCACAGAAATAAAACCATCCAAATCCAACCATCTGATCCTGGACAAAGGAGCCAAATCATACACTGGAGCAAAGGCAGCCTCTGTCACAAGCAGTGCTGGGAAAGCTGGATTTGCACATGCAGAAGACTGAAATTAGATCCCTATCTCATCTTGTACAAAAATCAATTTAAAATAAAGACCTGGGTCTAACACCTGAAAGTGCTAAAACACAGAGGAAGACTTGAAGCCCAGGCAGACTTCCCGAACAGGACTCCAGCGGCACAGGAAATAACGACAAGAACAGACACACAGGACGACATCATATTAAAACGTTTCTGCACAGCAAACAGAGTGAAGAGACGGCCTACGAAATGGTAGAAAATCTGCAAGCTACTCTTTCAACAGAAGATTAATATCTAGGATATATACAGAATTTTAAAAGCACCAAGAAATCAGCCCAACCAAAATTCATTCCTGCAAGAAGTGCAAATGGCCAATAAGCACTGAAAAAAGGTTTCAGCATCTTTAACCATCAGGGAAATGCAGATCAAAACCACACTGTAATTTCACCTCAAGGCAGTCAGTCAGAATGGCTACCATTAAAAAATAAATAAATGACTGCTGGTAGAAAACAGAAAAACCTTCCTACACTGCTAGTGGGAATGTAAATTAGCACAGCAACTATGGAAAGCAGCATGGAGGTTCCTCAAAACGACAAAGGGAACAACCATGTAACCCAGCGGTACCAGTCCTTGTGTGTCGCCAAAAGAATTCAAGTCAGAATACGCTAGGGAGGCCTGCAAACCTCTATTTACTGTGTCACAATTAACAATAGCCAAGATACGGAACCAGCCCGGGTGCCCATCAACAGATGAATGGGTAAAGAAAATGTGATAAAAATACACAGTGAAATTTTAGCCATGAAGAAGGACAAAATTTGTCATTTACAGAAAAAAAAAAAATGGATGGAACTGGAGATCATCATGTTAAGTGAAGTAAGCCACACTCAGAAAGACAAGTGTCACACATTTTCCATAATATGTGGAATATAAAGAAGATGATAGCAAGACCCCGACTGAAAAAACCAAAAAACAATTTTTTTAAGTGAAAATTTGCCCCAAATTAATGCAAGACATTGAGACACAAATTTAGGAAGCTCAGAAAATACCAAGCAGGTAAATGGAGAACAGGTGGAGAAGGCTACTGAGCTGCTCAGTCACTCGGTGCCCCTGTGGCAGGGCTGGAAAACCTCCGGCACGTGAGCCTCATGGGCCGGCCGTACTGAACGCTCTAAAATGTTCGCCATCACTGCCTGTGGCGAAGAGTAGAACGGGCAGAACTGTATTCATCCTGGCTGTGTGGGCCAATGCCAGCAGGAGGGCGTCTGGGAAGGGCAAACCCCGCCCAGAAAAGGGCCCCTCGAGGGGCTGCACCTCTCAGACGTTCACAGGGGTGATGAAATTCCAACACAGGAATCCTGGTGGGGACTGAACTAGCATCAGCTTGTCCTCCGCAGGCAAGAGAAAATCAGTGAAGAAAAACAGCAGCCTGTGGGACAGCAAAGGTCAGAATCACATCTGACTTCGCCTCAAAAACCACGCATGCACGAGAGTGGAGTGAGATACCAAAAGGTCTGAGTGGAGAAAAATCACAGGCCCAGAGTCCTCCAGCCTGAAGAATTATCCTTCAGAAGTAAAGGAGCTGTGCGTGGGGGTGCAGGCCTGTGATCCCTGAACTCTGGGAGGCTGAGGCAGGAGGATCAAAAGAAAGTTCAAGTCCAGCCTGGGCAACTTGGTGACTCAGCAAGAACCTGTCTCAAAAGAAGCAACAAAAATGGCTGGGGCTGCAGCTCAGTGCGAAGGCCCTGGGCTCAGTCCCAAGAAATGCAGAACGACAACGACAGAAAACCAGAGCGAAGGGGCCTGGGATGTGGCTTGGCAGCTCCGTGGTACAGCACGTCCTTAGCATGTGTGAGGCCCTGGGTGGGATCCCCAGAACCACACTGAAAGAAATAAGCAGAAATAAAGTCTCTCAGACAAAAGTTGAAGGAATCTTGCCAGGAGACCTGCCTGCCTCCTAAGCATCAGTAAAAGTTATTTAGAGAGAAGGAAAATAATGCAGGTCAGACTCTGGGTCCGCCTAAGGAAGGAGCCGTGAAAAAGTACTAAAAGAAAACTTTTTCTTACTCTTGGTGAATCCAACACAGCAGTTTGCTCAAAATAATAGCAACAATGTATTTGATCAAGTGTACTTATGTGCATATAAATATATATGTATCTCATATATATAAGCTTACTTGAAATGAGCTAGTGGGGGCAGCAGGACTGTTCTGCTACCAGAATACACTCCATGATCCATAACGTGTCATGTTATTTAAAAGTGGCCTTGGACTTCTTGGAAATGTATATCACAAATTTTAAGTAGTGAGAAAAAGAATTTTAACTGATATGCTGAGAAAGGACCGAAAATGGAATCATACGAAATGCTACATTAAAATCCCAAGAGGCCAGGTGTGCAGGTGCACATCCGTAATCCCTGGACTCTGGGAGGCTGAGACAAGAGGATCACAAGTTTGAGCCCAGCCTGGGCAATTTAACAATTTAGCAAGACCCTGTCTCAAAACAAAAAATAAGAACGGGCTGGGGATACAGCTCGGTGTGAAGCTCCTGGTTCAGTCCCCCATGCTAAAAAAATACAAACCCTCCGCCACACACAGAGGCTCTGGTCACACGGGCTGCCTGTGGGGAGGGATGCAGGCAGGGACCAAAGAGAGCGACTTCTCCCCACACACTCGTGTGTGCCGCTTGGACACTTCTGAAGAACAGAAAGGCTGTGAGTAGATGTAAAAGGCAAACCTTATTCTCAGGGTGTTAATGTTATTAAAAATTTCACTTTCCCCCTAACATTTGAGGAATCTAGCATGTTTCTCAATTGAAAGAAAAACATGCCCCCCAGTCAAACTGACCTGAAGTTCCTGCCCTGGGCACGGACGGGACACAGCCCGAGCTCCCGAGGCCCGAGTGCTTGGGGTTTCCTCTGACAGGAATGTTGTTGGTTCGGAGGAAGACTCAGGTGGAAACCTTTTAGGCCTGGTGCTGGTCACTAGGAATGTCCAGCTGGGATGTCACCACCCTCCTGGAGAGGAGGGGGAGCCAGAGATGGCACAGTCACCAGTGTTCAGTGACTTCCTCAGTCACCCCTTGTTACGGTCTGTGCCTAGATGTCCCCTGAAGCCTCATGGGGTCACAGGTGAGGCTTTTTCAGAGGTGGCTGGATCTAGAGTGTGTGATTACTACATTAGTCCACTCATTGGTTTGACATGTTCTGCTGGGATCAAGGATGTGACGCCAGGATTAAGGGTATTAGGATTAAGGTGGGAGTAGTGCCCGCCCTGAAGCCAGGTAGCCTGGATAAGATATGAGGGACAGAAAGAGGCTTCCTTACCCTCCTTACCCTCTTTTTGCTCCCCTTTGCTTTCCTTGCTGCCTTCTACCTCTCTGCTGTGCCACCTGACTTGGACCCAGCTCATTGTGGACTTTTGAAAACTCTACAAACCGTGAGCTAAATAAACCTTTCTTCCCTTAACTTAGGGTGTTGTTCTCAACAACAAGGGAAAATAACTAAGACAGAATCTGGTACCAGAGAAGCGGGGTCATTGCTGGGACTATATTTGACCATGTGATTCAGAAGCCTCTGGAGCTGGTTTGTGGGAAGGGGAAGAGTTAGGAAAGATTTGGAAATGTTGCCTTTAAGAGAAGCCCTGGAAAGGCTTTGTAGGTACATAGCAGGCGATTCTGGTCAGAGCTCAGAAGACCAGAATGCTGATAGGAAATCTGCCAGTACAGACCAGGCTCGGGAGGTTGCTGCTGGGAGGAAGGATCCCCTTGGCTGTTGGACTCCAGACCATGTATGTTATGGCCTGGCAGGAAGTTTGTCTGCATTTTGCTCTTGTGCAGAAACTTTGCTTGAGACTGAGATCAAGGGCGGCAGACTAATTAATCTTACAAAAGAAATTTCAAGGCAGTCTAATGTTGAGGTGGTGGCATTGCTATTGTTGGGGACTTTTAGCCAGATATATGTTGAGAATCAAGAGCAAAGAGCCCAGAAGAGTGATTCAAA